>JAOVYX010020546.1:0-16905 GCA_035668315.1 Drosera spatulata | reverse complement strand
TACCTACAAAACCGTTTGGTTTGTTTAGCCTTGTCATGGACTGGGTTTATGACGGCATAACGTCACGTGCCGGGCATCCCGGATTTCGGATCGTTACAGAGACAGAGAGTAGATATGCTAATTCATATGCAATTATTTGACTTTGTTTGTCACCGATGTAGAGTATTTAGTGTTACTAGATCTCAACTCGTATTATATAAAGAGCTTGGAGGATATGTATCATGACATGTGTGCGTCTAGTTAAAATTTAATGAATGAGATTAAAACAAAATCAATGGAAAAAATGAGGGATGAATTCCCAAAAACTACAACAAAATAGAAAAAAATTTCATTCGATACAACACGAAAAAATAATCCCCATAAAATACACTTTTAAGTTTTTAACCCACCATCACCGCACTCGTCTCTCTCTTCGTCTCTCCATTTTCCTTGATCTCTTCCTCCTCTACACACCTCTTTGAAGTTTTCGTGGATGTGGATCATCTTCTTGGAAGATATTAAGATACTCAATTGCAAATTCATCATCACAATCATTCTCACAACCCTTGACGTCGGCAACAAGGATGAGAAAATAGAGCAATTCGAAGACGCCTACAATGTGTTCGATGAAATGCCACAACGAAACATGACGCCATTCAAACAGAAACAAAGATGCCAGGTCATGGAACAACATAACAGAAGTCAAGGATAAAAGAAAGACACGCTTTAATTTTTTTACATGATCAAAAAACTCAAACGTACTGTTTATAAAATACAGGCGTACTGTTTCATTCAAACAGTGCGCCTGTATTAACATATAGCATGCCTATTGTTCTTTTCTTTTTTCTTTTCTTTTCTTTTTTTAAAAAACAAACACTAGCGTATTGTTTCATTGAATTGACGCCAAGTTTCAAACAGTAGGCTGAAACAAGGTAAAACAGTGCAAACGTTCAAATCCAAAAACCAAAACGAAAAACTACAAAAAATAACCAAAAATAAAAATTTATAACATGATATTTATAAAATTGAATATATTATTACATAGTATCCAACATAATTTTTTTTTGAAAAAACAAACCCTGGCATATTTTTTGATTGAACTGATGCATCGTTTGAAAACAATGTGTCTGAAGGAATGAAAAAATGGGTCTGCTTTTTTTTTTTTTTTTTAAAAAAAAAAAACAAGCAAATCCTAAAAATCAATCAAACCCAGCCATAAAACTAAATTAATCTAACTCAAACAAATAAATTAGAGTTTTCAATCACTGAATGATCAAGGAACAATGATTTGGTATTTAGGGTTTCCCAACGGTCGTAATCCTATATCCAATGAAAAAATCAAAATCGTCACTCGAATTCAATTCCACTCATCAATCGTGAACGACACACTGTTTCAACAACAAAATCCAATAAAAAAATATGAAATTGATCAATTAGGGTTTTTTTATTCGAACTCAATAAAAAAATTACAATCATTTGATAAGAAGATAGCTGCATGCATAAATTCAAGTGAATAGGTTCAAACGTTCATTGACAATAGGCACTAGTTGTGGAGTAGTAAAAGGGGTAAATAAAAAAAAAAAAGTTTCGTTTTGTTTACATGATCAAAATACTCAAGCACACTGTTTGCATAACATAGACGCACTGTTTTATTCAAACAAAATGCCACTGTTATTCAAATAGTGGGTCTCTTGTTCTTTTCAAAAAACACAAGATTAAACGAATGCATAAACACAAATTTGTAACATGATATCAATAGAATTGAAAAAATCTTTATTTAGTAAACAACATGTTTTTTCTTAAAAAAAAAACAAGATCCAAAAAATACAGAATTATGCAGGCGTCCTGTTTCGTTGTATTGACGTACTATTTGAGATTGTGAAGTATTGACTGTATTCATATAATACCCCAAAAATCTCGTGATAAATATTATCTCAAATAATAAAAAATTTATTGCAAAACGTTGTAATTATAAAATGGGGTTATAGAATTCGTTTATCAAAAATAATGACAAAATATAGTAAGGATAAAAAAAAATTCATAAAATTTAGTTTTACGATAATTAACGTGAATAGTAAATAATCGTACGTTATAATTTATTTTGTGGGGTTAAAAGACTTGTTTGATGATATAATAATAAAAGAATATAAAGTATGAATGAAATATAACCTTAATACGCAAAATCGAAAAAATACGGACTTAATACGAAAATACCGTATTTATATGAAAATGATCTAAACCTAATTTTGGCATTTATTTTTCTTTATGTTTCACTTAGATTAAAATAATTTTCATTAAAACCCCACTAAATAATCACGAACTCTCCACTTAAATTATTTTAGTTAATTTAATTTTTTATATATACAAGTCATTTTCTTCCTCCAAATATTTTATAAAAACACAATTAAATACCATTACAATTTCAGATTATAGTTAGACAAGGGAAGAGAGGAAGGAGACGTTTAAGGATTGGAGAAGAAGCTGGTGGAAAGACGAATACAACGAGAATCCGTTATCACCATTGAGAGAAGGTAATCCGCTTGGTTAGAAATTTTATGGAAAATGGTATACTCGTTGATAAATTTTGATATTAATATATGTATTACTTTCATAAGTCTAGTTTCTAACAAAGTTAATAAATCATGATTCGTAATTGAGAATCTGAAGTATGAATCAAAACGTACGGTTATATCAATCTGTAAAAAATTGGTTACAGAGATGAATTTATGACTTCGTATGAAATTATGTAATAAGACTTATGAGACAAGGCTTATATCACTCGAAAGGTATGAAAGTCTATTTTTCAGAAAAGCTTACAAATAATTATTTAGAGTTGTATATAAAGAGTTATCAACAAATTAGTGAAGTAAGAGCAAACTATTTAAACTAACAAAAAAATATAAACTTGAACTAATTAACTGTTATTATTAATAGGGTTTTATGATGGAAACTTTATTTTAATAGAAAGATTATGAAGTCTAGTTTATGTAGAATTTTACGAAATGATTTTTGGAGCTGTATATGAGAAGTTATAGTTTTAAACGTGTCGAAGTGCCATATTGGATAGAGTCTAAAAATGAACTGTTTTGATCCCGAAATAACTTCAAATGTTCACAAACATCTCTAATGATGATAAATACATAAAATTATCATCATGGACTATCAAAATAAGTATCAAAAACTTTTCTCAAAGTTTGACATCACCACATAACATTACTATGACGGTTTTTCAAGATGTACGAATAAATATACTTAATTTCATAACATGAACAATCATTCACAATAGTGTGTCTTAATATGCATATCCTATTATATTCTAGCACTTGAAGACGCTGCTCGTCGTCACTTAAGGACGAGGTTGAATATGTGCATGTCAAGAACTGTGATAAAAGGTAACGTTAGATTTATTGTGTGTGACGTATAATAATATTTTTTGGAATCTTCGGACTTACTCAGTAAATGTGGTTGACGTAAAATACTATCTGCAACTACTGTGTGCTGTGGAGTGGTTTTGCATGGTGTATGTTATGTCTTGTTTATTGGTATAATGAGGATGAATGTGTGAAAAGAGCATAAATCCATAAATTGATGAGATAATAACGTGATATAAAACACAAAGAGCGTTGTGTCTATCACATGTGTTATACAGTGACTTGATGGTGACATTCTTTCATCGACCTTTTAGTATGAGGGTATCTCACTGCAGGAGACCCTGAACTCCGGTTTGGCTGATTTTCTTTCACGGATGTCCCTTTTGCTAAAACTTATATGTGAAATTGAATAAGTCTCGCCAAGGGCATAATTATAACATTGAGGGTATCTATTGTCTGTCGTCTCTGTGTGATTGACATGATGATATGTATAACAAAATCTTGAGTGAACTGTTGAGTACAACAGTGCGTGAGACTTGGACTGGGGACCTATCGTGTCACAGTGTCATTGTCTCACTTTGTTTGATATGGAGGTCTTGACTGTCATTATCATAAAGGGTATGACGGCAGTAAATGACGCCGATAATGTCTGGAGTGTCGATGAACACATGATTTCGAGCGTTGTTATGTGGTGTTAAGTGCGTTTATGTGATTAGGTTGAATCATTGATATGCTTGTGATGATAATTGTGAATGTCAGATTGACATGATAACTCCAGAGTGTTGGAAAAAAAGACCCAAGTGCTCTTTTTTTTTTTTTATCTTTTTCTCTCGTGTAACCCCCGGTAAGCGGGCCGACACGTTATTGAGCTGCTATAGCTCACGGTTACTATTTTTCTGTGTCTTTTCTCTTCTCTTTGTTACAGGAGCAAGTTTTGGAGAGAAGTGTGATCTAAGTTTTGATGTTAGATGTAAATTTCGTAGCGAAGGTGATATTTTGAGTAATGATTGAGTGCATCAAAAGTTTCTAAACTAATGATGTATTAGTGAACTTACCTTAGTTCTTATGACTAAGACATGATGTATAATTTTTGCCTAACTGGGACATTGGGACCAACGATAGTGACGTCATATGTATTATTAATAAGTAATGAAAAGTTGGGACGTTACAATTCAGACGCCCTATTTCATTGAACTGACGCATTGTTTAAAACACTGTGCCATTTCAAATCCAACGAATCCAAAACCAAAACGAAAAACCACAAAAGATCAACAAAAACAAAAAATTTTAACATGATATCCTTAAAATTGAAAACATTATCACATGGTACCCAATATGATTTTTTTTTTTAAAAAAATAAACACTGACGTATTGTTTCAAACATGACGTTAGAACAAAACAAAACAGTGCGTCACTTCAAATGCAACAAATTCAAAAATCACAAAAATCAATTAAAATAAAAATTTATAACATGATATCCATAAATTGAAAACATTATTACATAGTAGCCAAAATGATTTTTTTTTGTTTTAAAAAAAAAACCAAGAACTAAACACTGACGCACTGTTGCAAAACAAAACCATGCGGCAGTTCATATCCAACGAATCCAGAACCCAAGAAAAATCAACAAAAACAAAAAATCAATCAAACCTTTTCCTAAAACTAAATTACTCTAACCCAAACAAGTAGGTTAGAGTCTTCATCTAACGCCCCCGACTTTCCGTATCGGAAGACACGTGAGCGTTATGTGGTCACAGACCCGGTCCGTGACAAGGTTAAACAAATTGAATGGGTTTTAGGGGTACAGAAGTGAAGAAAAGTATAAACAGTAGCCACAATCATAGCTTACAATTTCGAATATTTGTTTAGTTACAACATTAAAGTGGAAACTATACAGATCGTTTATTACATTTAAACTACATAGACATCTGATCTACTATAATATGCGAAGTACATGAGATCATCTAAATGCATGCAAGCTCTCTCTAAGAGTCTTCAGGTGCAGTTGGGGGCATACCTGCAATTGAAAGACATAACCGTGAGCTAACGAAACTCAGCAACCTTAGGTGTATGAATCTCAATTACAAGGAACTTACGCTAACGGCTATGGCGACCGCCGAAAGTCCCTAAAATATTTTTATATAAATAGGAAAATATGAGCGCCATATCACACAACATCGTTTCTCATTGTTTTGTATGTCTTTGTATCGCTTTTAAGAGTCATTCTTTTTTTTTTTTTTTGCATTAATTTAGGGTTCATGACTCGACTCAAAAACAGCGACAACTCCAAGGATATAACCGACTCGGAGTACAGAGATAAGATAAAGTGTCAATCGTCAGCCGAGCTATCCAATAAGTTCTGTTTTCGCACCTGCCTACTCTGTGCGTCATCTTGCATCTCTTGTGGGCATTCAATGTGGTATCGTTTGTCAGCATTGAGATAATTTGGGTCTTCCTGCAGAGAGCAACCCGTGGTCCCGCCACAACGGCGTAGAAGCTGCTGCATACATGCAAAGAGGATGGGGGATGCTCATCGCTCCCTAGCTAATTTTCACCCGTGACGATGACTCAGAGGATAATACAGGAGTGCAATGACTCAAACCCAAGCCACCAAGACTATTCAAGGAAATCAGATGATCGCAATGGATCGAAGAAGGGACACCATGTTCGACCTTCTCAATAATTTCAAGGAAAACGACCAACGATCCAACGGATCCACAAGGGATGTCAATGCCGTCCTTATCAGTTCAAGGAGGCAATATTTATTATTCGTTTGCTTTCATTAGTTCACATGGACAGTGTAACTATGCTCCACATCCCCCGTTCCCTTTTTATTAATCATTTAGCGATTGTTTTCATTTATTTTCCATACGGATATATATATATTATAAGGGTGCATTCTATTACCGAGCAAACGAAATTGATTCTATTACCGGGTATATATATATTTTATTTCCCGTGATGATGGTTAATGAAGTTGATTCATGACCAACGAAATTCTATTACCGAGCAAACGAAAAACATATTCTCTCCCTAATATAATTTACATTAGATTTATGTTAAAATTGATGGTCTTAGTAATTATTAGGTTAAAACCCTTCGTTTGTTTTGCGATGATCAAAGTTTTAATGATAAATTCATAATCAAATTAACCAATAATAAATTGAAATGTGGATGACTAACAAAAAAAAATTCCTACATTTATGTTATATATTTATAATGATTTATAATGATGTGCATTCACCAATATTTACAATAAATTACGATATGTTATCGAAGGGAAGTATTCTATGACGCCCACATCGTATGGTAAAGAATTTTGCCCTTTTTCTATCTCTGGTATCGAACATGAAAAGAATTCTCATCGGTCATTTCCAAGATCTGTAAATGATCTTTCAAAATAACATTAGTATCAACTAGTTATGGGATGTAAGTATTGATAAAGGATGTTGGTTACTAGATTTTCTCCTCGAAATAGTAAATTAGAGGATACCATAGATTAATATGAGGAGTTAACAATAACATGTGGTAAAGTGGTAGAAGTCGATCGTGGTCATCTAAAGGCTACAAGTGCATGTTGATGTGTTTTTCATCCAAGTCAGGACAAAGACTTGCACTTTCCTTTTTAAACGCCAAAGCATCCACCAACGAAGAAAAATGCCCACGATAAAAATTCACTTTTGCTTGAACACTTTCACATGTTAAATTTGGACCATAAGATACTTCTGGGAAGTCGCATTTTCCAGGATAATTAGGCTAAAATATGTATTTCTTCTATCTCATATTATAAATCATATATTTTTTTTCGGATCGTTTCAAAATATAGATAACACATCATATTTAGTAATCTTTTCACATAATAAATATCAAAATAAATCATCATCTGCTACAGTATACCACCACTTTCTTTTTTTTCCTTTTTTCTACACCCCACATATATCCTACTATCATTAAAAAAAAATATTTTTTCACTAAATCCCATAAAAATTTAACACATACATAAATTCGAGTGTCGAATCAAACTTTTCGTTATATCTTGGGACGAAGGTAGTAACTTTTTTTTCATTGATCAATAGCTGCATGATTATAATACTTCAATTGTTGTTTTAATGTAGAGAAACAATACGTAGGAAACAGTCTTTATTTGTAATATTTCACTACAGAGATAAATCTATATATATTTCGTTTTTTTCAAATCGTATTTATAATGGAATATTCAAGTCTTTGTTATTGTTTAAAACGACTTTCACGATACATATCACCCCACATGGTTATGAGAGCGATGATTTATCATTGAAATGTTTTTTTTTTTCTTCTGTTTGATAGTTTACATTATCATTGGAGTTTGGTTACAAGAGCCAAATGTACCCAAATTAGTGATTAGTTGATGACAAACATTCCTTTTTTCTTTTTTTTATTCTCTTTCTTATAATTTGATTTTTTTGTCAAGTATAGTTGGTCGATCCTTCCAATCATGAGATCAGCGATTCGACATTTGAGGATATCAGAAAACAAACTCTTTTTGTAAAATTAGAGTTAAGGTCCGTGTACATCACCCTATTTTATAGATACGTTCTCCCCATATCCTGCGTTTGACGGGATTATGTGATTACGTTTTTTTTTCCTCTTACAATTTGACCTTTTTATGGAAAAATTATCCTTGAGCACTTGTATTATTATGTTACTCCTTTCGTCCCATAATTATTATAACATATACGTATTTTGTAGTATTTTATACTTATGAATACAAGTTTCATTTTGATATCAAATCACGTCTGATTATCCGGCAATATGTATTAACTTGAAATACGTAAATTACACAACCATTAGCGACCGAATCCACGTAATTTTCTTTTATCATGTAAACTTTTTTCCCTATAATGGCTGATAATACGTTTAAGTTTGTTACATCAAAATAAAGCAATTTGATTATATCAAATTTTTTGGCGTTACTTACAAAGCTATATTTTGTTAACGTTAAGGTTAGATATATAATCAATTTGTTATGAAAGATAAAATGTAAGGCTTGGTAAAAACAAAATTTTAAAAAAATATGTTTTGAGAATATCTTATTACGTTGATGATATTAAACGCAACGGATATTTTTTATACTAGTTAAAAGTTTTGGATCTAGGATTTAGGGTTAGATATAATAAGTTACAAGTCTACGTCTGGAGACGGGTCCGTAGCAAAATTATATTATTTATGATGGATTTCTCACAAATTACATCTTTGGAATATTTTTTATTTAATTTTTTTCCCTATTTGTATGGTGCAAACATTTTTGGAATATACGATGATATGTTTAAATTTGTTACATCAAAATAAAATAAAATACTAATCTTATATTTTTTATCGAATAGAAACTAATTTTTGTTGACACTAGAGTCTGATGTATTAGTAATTAATTATATCACAAAAAATAAATCAAAACTAAAATCATTAATGAAAACCTATTATTTGAGAATAAACGCAATAGATATCTGAAAAACTCGTTCAAAGGTTAAGACTTAGGGTTTAAGGTTAGGTTTTTTTTGTACTGGTCAAAGTATGGAGACGGATCCGTAGCAAACTGGAATTAGTCTGCGAAGGAACCGCCGTAACATATTCAACTTCGCGACGCATTCCATCGCCAATGATGCATAAATGTACTTTTTTCTTTTTTGTGTTTATGGTGTAAACATTATTGCCCATATACGACGATACGTTCAAGTTAGTTACATAAAAATATAAAATTTTGATAATTTTACATCTTTTTTCCATTACAAACTTTGACTTTTAAAAAAATAAACCTAACCCTAAATTACAAACCCTAGATCCTAACCTTTGAACGAGTTCATAAGATATCCATTGCGTTTAACATTATCAACATAACAAGATATTCCCAAAAAATAGGTTTTCTTTAATGTTTTTAGTTTTGATTTATTTTATGTGATATAATTATTTACTAATACATCAAACTCTAGTGTAAAAAAACTAGTTTCTATTCGAAAAAAATATATTAATAATTTATTTTATTTTGATGTAATAAACTTAAACACATCATCGTATTTTCCAAAAATGTTTGTACCATATAAATGGAAAAAATAAAATAAATAATCGTTTAGATGTAACTTGCGACGAATTCCGTCGCAAATGGTATGCCTTTGCTACAGATTCGTCGTAGACGTGATAAACTTGAGTACTTTTGCGATGGAACCGTCGAAAGTAATGTAAAATTTACGACGGATTCCGTCGTAAAATTATGCATCCTCATACCATATACCAGATCCGCCATTACTCACTCAAGGCTCTTTTCCCTTTAATTTTTCCGATAACGGCCGCATTCCGATCCTCAGATCCGCGGCCACTCACCACCACCAAGTCCAGCCACCGTCGTTGAGACCACCGCTTCCGCTGCTCCATCCCGTTGTCGCTGTTCCAGCCACCGCCACCGTTTCGAGATCCGCCGCCGCTCAAGCTCTCCTCAAGATCCGCCACCACTCGTCACGTCCATGTCCAGCCTCCGTCGCCGCCTGGACCACAGTCGTCGTTGCTTCGCTCGTTTTCGTCGCTTCAGTCGCCGTCACCGCTCCATCCTCTGCCGTCACTCGTTCTCTCCTTCTCTCCCGCTGCCGTAGTTGCTCCTGTTCCGTCGCCGCTTTGACTCGGTTGCCACGAAGCCCCAGCCACCAAGAACACCGGAGGGAGCTCGAATACCACCACCAGCCCAGAACACGGTTCGTGACCCGACAACTGAGCTTAAAGTGCTTAAAGTGCGAATTTGCTCTCGAGAATTGGAAGCGTTCACTTTTTTCTTACGCATCAAAGGTAACCCCTCAAATGAGCTTAAAGTGCGAACCGAGATGTGTTATGCGCGTGAATGTTTGAGATGTATGGTGATAGTTTGTTGGAATTTTTGATTTCTTGATTGTTGTGTTGTGGACTGTGGTGGTAGTGGAACGATGATCCGGGGATTGCGGTGAGTTGGAGGTTGATGATGATGTACGACGATCAAGTCGTTAAGGGTTATTGCCTTTAGATTAACAATCTATATCACGGTTATGTGACGAACGTAAACTAGAGATGTCTTGTGATTAGGGGTTTTTGATTTGATTAGCAGTTGATGTGAAGTTAGGCTATTGAACGAGATCGTTCCATAGTTGTTAGATTAGGGTTGTGACCTAGTACCCTTCTTCGGAGGACAAACGTGATTGGGAGTTCACGATAAATCATATATGTACATCTAATAAAAAAAATTTGTCGTATAAGAGGTTAACCATAATTATAAAAAATATTTCCATGTTTAGGTGTGTAAAAAAATTACCACTAGTGAAAGAGCAACAAAATTTGCAAGAATATTTTTTTTATCATAATGAAGCATACATACATTATTTAAGTAATATGATTCAACTTGTATTATTTGTTTAAATATAGAAATCTGATCGATATGGAGTTGTATCGATCTTGAATGTATGAACGGTTGGACGGACCGTACTTGCTCTTGCAACAGTTTGCTGGTTACCTTTTGCCGTACAAAAGATAAACCCTTATATAATTTATGGATATTGTGTCATCAATATAGGACCGATTAACCAAATCTGCTGCCAAAGTTAATAAAAATTTCTTATCAAGAAAGATGAATGTACCTTTATATATTTAAATAGATATCACATTCTATCCTCATCCTTTTTCATTTTCGAACAACTGTTGTTTCAAGTTCCTATGCTGGAGCTACTGTAAGTTTTACATAACTGTTTAGCTATTGTATAATTTATTTTTGTTAGAGATATATCATAAAAGGGTTGTTTGTCTGGATTATTTCTCATGGTGAGTCAATATTATTGGATTGTGAAGAGTCATAGGCAATTAATTAGTCATTATGGATTGATTATGCATTTAATATATGATCAACCAAACTTGGTACCAAGAAACTCAAATGTAACATTATATATACATGTCCTAAACCTGATTTTAATATATTAATTAAAATATATTAATATTTAATATTTTTAAGTAATTATATGTAAACCTTTTTTTATAAATATTTTATAAATTTTTTTGTTCAGTTTATACTTCGGATAATTTATTATTATGCGTAATATATACGATTATTAATTCTTATGGATTAAACATATATACATATTAAGATTATTGAAGGAAAATTTTAAATTTTTTATTGATTCATAATAGATAGAAAAAAGAATATGATATTCATTCACATCAGAAATACATTATCCAGCTTTGATTATATTTTTTCTAATCATATATTTTTTTGTTGATAATTTGTCATGATAACTTAAAAATAACATCATAAACTATTGAAATTTATATAATTTTTTAAACTTTCCCTTTTTTGCGCATGTTTGAAACATATTGATTTTAGGAAAAATAAATCATCAATATATATTACATGCATTTAATTTGTAATCAAAAGCATACCAAGCTTTGATACAAAGTAATCCTATCTAGCTTTACATATTGACTTTGTGCATTACAGTGCACGTGTGATCATGAGTGAGTCATTATGATTGGCTTAGAGTCATAGAAAAATATAGTCATGAAAAATAAGGATAGATTATGTAATTAATACATGATCAATCAAACTTGTTATCAAACTTTGGTATTAAAAATCCAAATGTATATCTTGGCACTTAACCTGATTTATTATACCATTGTTTATATAATTCACATTATGTATATAGAAATATACTATTGATAACTAAACGCATCTATTTTAAATCACATAGATAATATAAAATATTTGAGAATTATGCATGGTGATGATATTAAACTATTTAAATGATTGCTATCTTCTAATGATGTCATAGCGATGAAATAAGTATGTAATAATATTGGAACAATATATATGAGATAAAAAAATTACAAATTAAATATATTAACTATAGATCATAAATATTATGTCATTAATATATGACGGATCAATCAAACCTGGTATCACAATAAACCAAAATTTCTTCCAAAAAAAAATATGAATGTATCTTTATATATTTTAATAGCTATCACATTTTTTTCTCAGTCTCTTTTATTTCAAGTTCCTATGATAGAGCTATTCTAAGTTTTACGTAATTATTTATCTATTGAATGATTAATTTTATTGGAGATACATTATAGAAGAGTTGATTGTTTGGATTATTTCTCATGGTGAGTCAATATTGTTATGTTGTGAAGAGTCATGGATAATTAATTAATCATTATCAATTGACTATGTATTTAATGCATGACCAACCAAACTTGATAACAAACTTTGGTACCAAGAAACCCAAATATAGCATTGTATATATAAATAGATAAATAGATTCTATAAAAAAAAAAAGAGCTTAATTATTGGGGTTTTATAAATGGTGTTTTAGTTGGATAAAATAGAGTGTTTTTTAAAAAGAAAAATAACATTTTACCTCTTCAACTTTTACCGATTTACATATGACCTCCTATCTTCTAGAATTCAGCACTTAACCCCCCATTTCGCAAGGGCTGATTTGTCATAGTTATGTTTTTTTGTCCGAACTAACGGACTTCAACCTTTGTTTGGTCAATTAAGATTTTCTCTTTCAATTTGGGATAAATTTAACCTTCGAGATTGGGGATATACCCATATTTTTTGATTTTGACTTTTTAGTTGAGAATCAAATGAGATTTTCCCTCGATTTTGTCCTACACACACTCCTTGAAGTCATCAACATCATCGTCATTGGTTTAATTCAGCAAACAACAAAATCAATAAATCGAATAACAAATTCTTCACCCCATGGAATCGAGAAACTGATTCGTTTTCTGCAATTTCGATCTTGTGCTAATTTGCCCTGAACCGATCCTCAATAACCATCTACTTCACATCCTTATTGGACTGAGACTTCACTTCAATAACAAAGAGTAATATTCTAAATGAAGAGATGAGAAGAAACACACATGAGACTTTTTCACATTAAGATGCCTTGGTGGTCGAGAACAGAGGTAGAAGCAGTGGTCGGGGTTCGATGAACAGGGGTAAGAGTCGAAGTAAAAGTAGAGATGCGTCAAACAAATTTGCGAATGTTGAATGTCACATTGTTATCAGAAAAGTCATTTTAAGAGATTCTGTTATGTTTTGAAGAGGGAATTGAATGAGCAAAGCAAAGAGAGAAAGTTTGAGACTGACAAGAAAGATGATCGAGTTGTAGCAGTTTCTGATGGTTTTTTGTTCATATTTGAAGGTGATGTCATGAATTTTATGTATCATGAGACCAGTTGGATGATTGACAATATAGTGCATCAATTCTTGCTACATCTCATAGGGATTTTTTCATATTTTACAGGTGACTATGCTCTTGTGAAGGTGAGAAATAATGGACTAACAACAGTTATAGGCATCGGGATGTATGCCTAAATACTAGTATCGGTACAAACAGAGAGGAATTTGATTTTTAGTAGAGATTCGATCTGATTTGATGGAGATTTGGTGACATTTGCTTTAAAAAAAAGTGGGGGTATTTATTGGATTTTTTTTTCTAAGTGGTATTTTTTGGGAAGGAAACATCACGAACCATGGGCTCTGATACCACTTGTTACAATTCAGGAGAGAGCCCAGAAGAGAAAAGGACAAATTACCTAGAAATACAAAAAATCAAAACTAATCCAAAAAAACTACATACGAAAACATATTTTTTCAAAAACTATAATTTTTAGGGGACCACACATTCTCCACACACACGCACTCTCTCTCTCTCAAATCAATTTCATCCCCCAAGAGAAAACCACCCCCAAATCAGGCCTGAATAGAATACTCATGTGAATTGGGCCCAATTGTTATCCCAAAAGCTTAAGCTGATGGGTTATAGGTTGTTCACATATATATTCTACTCTTATTTTTTTCCACAGTCGATATAGAAAAACCTGCTCACACATATCCTCAACAAATAGAGAAAAAGTTCATAACACCCCAATTTTTCATAACATATTAATGCATAATAAAACAAATGGCGTCACTATCGCTGAGTCTCAACACCCCAGCTATACAAAAATTACTTAACCGGTTTAGGTACAGAATAAATAAAATCCAAGTAGACATAAACCAATAATATTATCAAATACAACGAAAACTTCTCATTTATTACATATTCTACTTAATTCAGAAACCATAATGCAGTAGATGCATATTAGCACCATTATTTATATCACCTGCCCGTCGTATCTAACTTCTGAAAAACACAGAGAAGAGAAACAACACATTAAAATAGTAACCGTGAGTTATATGAGCTCAATAAAGTGTCGATCCCCTTATCAGGGGTTACACGAGAGAAGAAGGTGAGAAGAAAAAAAAAAGAAGGGAAGTGACCATTTAGGTCTTTTGTTCCAGCAATTTGAAACTTTATCATACCAATCCGACATTCACTATTATCATCACAAAAACACAGTGAAGATAGACAATAGATATCCTCAGTGTTATAATTGTACACTTGACGAGACTTATTCAATTTCAACTTATCAAACTTTATTCAGCTTTAGTAAAAGGGACATCCGAGAAAGGGGATCAGCCAAACCGGAGCTCAGGGTCTCCTGCAGTGAGTTTCCCTCATACCCACACG
The DNA here is from genome assembly GCA_035668315.1 of Drosera spatulata. Lineage (NCBI taxonomy): Eukaryota > Viridiplantae > Streptophyta > Magnoliopsida > Caryophyllales > Droseraceae > Drosera > Drosera spatulata. Next base: position 1,991 of record JAOVYX010020546.1, on the reverse strand, counting down.
ACCTCACAGGGTCAAAAAAAAGAACGTCACCACCAAGTCACTATATAACACAAACAACAGATACAACGATCTTGGTGTTTTATACCACGAAGTTATCTCACCAATTATGGATGTATACTGTTTTTACTCACTCATCCTTTTTTTTACCAGTAATCAAGGTATAACACAAACACACACATCATCTTATCATAGCACACAACAGTTGCAGTTAGTATGTTACGTCAACCACATTTAGTGGCTATGTTCATGCATTCCAATGTATATTATCATAGTCACGGTATAATAATATGCATCGTCACACATAATAAATCTAAATCTTATCGTCTTATTGTAACTTTCTCTCACACACGCTCAACTTGTCCTTTATGTCTCTACGAGCGGCGTCTCCAGGTCCTATAACATGATAGGATTCACATATTAATACATTTTCTTGTGAATGTTTGTTCGCGTTACGGAGTTAAACATATTTATTTGTACTTCGTGAAAAACTATCATATTAATATTATGAGGTGATGTCGAGCTTTGTACAGACCTTTAATACTTATTTTTATTGTCCATGATGATAATTTTATATATTGAATATCATTAGAGATATTTGTGAATATTTGGAGTTATTTTGGGGTTAAAACGATTATTCTCTATCCAGAAGGTTCTAAGACGACATCCCGACCTCTGGGACGGACATCCCGACCTCTGAAACGGGCGTCCGGGCCTCTGGAACGGACATCCCGGTCTTTGGAACGAGTGTCCTTGATTATGTCTAATTTGACCTTTTGACGTATTTAAATCTATAATTTCTTGTATACAACTTGGAAATTATTTCATAAAATTTTAAATAAACTAAACTTCATAATCTTTTCAGTGAATCAAATTTTTTATCATAAAACCTTACCAATAATAGCGGTTAATTAGTTCAAGTTTATATTTTTTTTGCTAGTTGAGACAGTTTGACCTTACTTTACTAATTTGCTCATAACTCTCTATATGCAATTCTAAATAATTATTTGTAAACTGTTCTACAATGTAATTCCATATCAAGCCACAAAGTCATCTCTGTAATTAGTTTTTTTACAGATTGACATATCCACGCGTTTTGATTTATATCTTAAGATTTTCAACTCTGAATCATGATTTATTAACTTTATCAAAAATAGACATGTATATTAATATCAAAAAATCAACTCTGAATTCAATATATATTAATATCAGAATTTATCAAAGAGTTATAATTTTTCACTAAATTTCTAATCAAAATGACCACCTTCTCTTAATAACGGTAAGAATCCTCGTCGTACTCGCCTTATCACCTACCTTCTCCTCTTCTCTTGCTTAACTATAATCTTACATGGTAGAGAGTATTTTGTTTTGTGTTTGTAAAAAATTTTCAAGGAGAAGAGAGTTTGATTTATAAAAAAAAAATCAATTAAAATTATTTAAGTGGATAATTAGTGAATATTTAGTGATTAATTAGTACATAATTAATTTAATTTAGGTAGAGTAGAAATTGACATAAAAAAAATTAAGTGCAAAAATTAGGTTTAGATCATTTTTTGTATAAATACGATATTTTCATATTAGGATCGTATTTTCTCGTATTTGTGTATTAGGATTGCATTTCATCCATATTTTACATTCCTTCCTTATTATATCGTGAAATAAGCTTTTTAATCCCGTAAAATAAAATTTACTATTCACATTCATTATAATGAAATTAAATTTTACGGAATTTTTCAGAGTCTTACAAAATTATTTTTTTATTGATTGGTGAAAGTATTCCACATAAGCATCCTATTTATTGTCATCTATGTAAGATGGCCAATCTAAGCCTACTTATTTACTTATTTTTACAAAAGGTGCGGCCCTAATACAACCTAAGATACGTATCACTAAATATACTGTAGTACAATTGTTGACGGTGTGGCGGTGTTGCCTCAAATCAAAACCGCGTTGACCCGTTCCCCGCGTTTGCTTCTCCGTGTGATGTCCGCGTG
>JAOVYX010020545.1:0-16911 GCA_035668315.1 Drosera spatulata | reverse complement strand
TTCTTGTGGCCTGACTTGCCATAATAATAGCAAGTGAAGCCCTTCCGATTCTGGGATTTCGATCTCCCCCTGAACTTGTCGTCTTGCTGGAAAGTTCTTCCTTTGTTTCGTCCGCGATGCTCCATCACATGAGCATCTGATGAGTTGGACGGGTTGAGTTCCTTCCTCCTGGTTTCCTCGTTCAACATACTGTCTTTCACGATGTTCATCGTGACCTCCCCTTGAGGAGCGGAGTTGGTCAGTGACACCACCAGTGTCTCCCAGCTATCAGGTAAGGAGTTTAATAGTAATAGTGCTTGCATCTCATCATAAAACTTTAAATCCATAGCTGTCAATTGATTGACAATATCCTGAAAATCATTCAGGTGTTCTGCTACACTGCGGCTATCTCTGAACTGCAACTTCACTAATTTCCGCATCATGGAAGCTTTATTCATCGTAGTCTTCCTCTGGTATATTGCCTCGAGCTTTTTCCACAGGATAAAAGCATCGACGTCATTGGTCACGTGTTGGACGCTTTGATCGATATATTATCTGATGACACCAACAGCTTTGCGCTGCAGCAACGTCCAAGCTTTCTCCTCTTTATCAGCGAACTTCGTCTTGGTTACGATCGGCTCGTACAAATCCTTACAATAAAGGATATCCTCCATTCTGGGCTTCCACATCGAATAGTTCGATGACATTAGTCGGATCATGCCACCAACGTTGGTCCCATCTTTTATTTTAATTTGCGTAATAGTTGGATCGACCTCCAGTTAAATTAACCAGAGCTCTGATACCAGTCGGTTGGGAAAAATCGGTGTGAGGTACAGCGAAAATTGCCTAACACTTTTCCCTCGTCGTGCAATTAAAATGAGATAAATAAATAACCCAAAAATAAATAGAGTCGACATCAAAATTTTTACATGGAAAACCCCTTAAAAGTAAAAGGGTAAAAACCACGGGACCGTTGCGTTATCAAAATATCCACTAAAGAGGGATTACAAATATCGTCCCTAAATTGTATTAGGGGATTACAATCATCAGGATAACTCTCATTAATTTTTTTTCTCTAACGGAATAAAATTATACCCGTAGAGGATATCTTTCAATATCCAAAATGGATATTTTTCTAACTCTTCTGGTACTATTTTTGTGTTTAGTGTGTTGCTTTGTGACCCTCCTCCATTGCCTATTTATAAAAGATTGATGAAGCCTTTTTCCTTCGTCGTCTTGATTTGTGTCGTCCAGCATGACGCGTCGTAGTAGAATATGATGAAAGGCACGGCGGCGCAGAATACAAAGCGAATTATCTTCCTCTTCGTACTTTATTAGTGCGCCATCTTTGCCAATATTATTAATTGTGTGCCCCACAGAGGGAAACACACTAGCACAAACTACGGTCTTTGATTTGCTGTATTAATCCTTCAGCTACCCACAAACGTATCAGCTTCCGCACTGAAACCCACTAGCAAGTGGGATATCCGGTGGGTGCAGTTCGATTCACTTCTCGTGTCGTTCGTTGCGAACCCTATGGAGAGTTTACGAGTCGTTCTGCCTTCAAAACCATGTTGTGGGCTTCATCGACCGTAAAGACAGATTGAAGTCCCTAGAGGTCTGGAATTGAAAACTTTAGCCCATTCATATATCTTGCAGCGTGATGTTTTTCAGACTCGTTCAAATTACAGCGTGAGGACAATCGCAAGAATTCTTCGGTGTACGCTGTCACAGTACGATTACCTTGGATATAATTTTGAAAGCTCTGGAATAAATATTGTTGATAAAACCCGATGGTAAAAAGCGTCCCTGCAACTTTTGCTTCATTTTACGCCAGTATCTAATAGGTTCCTTGCCCTGTCGTCGTCGAGAATTCTGTAGACTATCCCACCATGCAGCAGCCCCGCCTTTAAGTTTGTAGGCCACTATCTTGACTTGTCATTCTTCTGGTATGTCCATGAACTCCTAACATTTTTCCGTTTCGTAGATCCAATTCAAGAAACCTTCAATATCGAGGTTTCCTGCGAAGTTTGGAACTTCAACTTTGATTTTGTAATCATGGTCTAGCTGCTCCCTTCGATTGTTTACGTTGACTTGAGGGGCATCTAGAAAATGTCCCCTTTAGCACTGCGACGCTCCATGATATGTGCCTGACTCTCATCCTCGCTGGAGTCCTGTTGTGGCAACAACCCTTGTTGTATGCTGGCAGGGATTGCTCTCCAATTGTTGCCTCCATGAAGATTCAATTGCAATTGTTCAACTGCAGCAGTTAATCGCGCAATCTGTTCTACCGCATTAGTTAGTTGTGCGATCTGCTTTTACTGCTCTTGAAGTTGTTCCCTGAAGACCCAAAGATCGTCCTGGTCGCCATTTTGTCGTTTTCCATACCAGAACCTGCTTTGATACCACTTGACGCAGCAAAATCTAAAAGGCTAGATACCGTTCTAGCAACGAAACTGATTACTCAACATAAGCACTCGAATCCACGAGTAGAGAAGAATAACTCTTTGAAGAAAAGTAATAATATTATTAGATGATAAAAAATAAACGGGTGTTCCTATATTTATACTAAAACAATAAGATCTTACTAACTAGTTATTCTCCTAGAGATAAACAAATTAATAAGCAATCTTAATCTAATTAGAAACTATATACTAAGATATTAAGAAAGAAGATAAGATGCTATATACCTAAACCTTAATAATACACCAAAGATTAAAACTATCTTTTGGGTTAATCTTGCTTATCTTCAATAGCCGGTGAAACTCCTTCTATATCGGGAAGTAATTTTGCCCTCGTGCAGCTCGAAAGAATTCCAGCTCAGGTAAGGTCACTTCCTCAAATTTGCTAATCTGCTTATTCAAATTCATTACCATACCTTGCTGTCGAATTTGGAACTATTCCACCTCGTTAGCAACATCAGAACATAAGCATGTGTTTCCAGAACTTCTATTTTAAGATACAAATAATATTTCTGGATCTTCTAGATTTTAGAACCTGTTGTTGTGTATACTCAAGTACTATTCATATTTTAGTCCAGAAATAAGACTCAAAGTTGCCAATCAACATAATCCAAATATAGATGGTAAATTTGATTAAACCAAATCAGTGTTTCGGGTCATCTCCTGCAATGTACTTGTCTGGAAACATGATGCTACAAGATTGATTGTTTAGCCCACTGTCACTACATTTTAAATTTATTTGGCTATGACAAATGCGGACTAGTCCACCAAACACTGACTCGTAGAGTATAGTTATAACATCATTACACTATACAGTTGTAAATTCCTAAACTTTGAGAGGGTTATATGTAAAAATCCCTTAAATTTATAGAAAGTACATCAGGATTGCTTTGCTATTACGGAAGTAAACAAAGAATGTTGCATGAGTACCATCATCGTTGCCAACCCCTTCTCTCACCTCAAACTAACCGTTACGAATTCCTTCTTCTCTTCTCTCACCTCAAAAAAGTCGTTGCTAATCCGTTCTTCTCTTCTCTCACCTCAAACTAGCCGTTACCTATCCTCACAATTCAGAAACTTTTAGTACGGTAGTATAGAAATTGGAAATCGAAACTGGAAACAAAAACATAATGTGATAATTAGAACAGTGTAGAATCGAGCCAAGGGTATCCCTTTGTCCTTAAGACGTTATCGCCTCATACTCGTGCTTACGGACTGTCGGCGATCGCCTCCCAAGATACAACGATTCTGTCTCTTCAGTGCAACACTACGAAGTAGAAAAACAACGTATCGATTTTGTGTCTCAAACACTCTCAACTCGACGATGCAACGACGCTACTGCAACGATATTTAATGTGTTCTGAAAATGTAAAGGAAGAGGGATGGAGGAAGAATAGCGGAGAGAAATATGGAATTCAATATTCTGGAAAGAAGTCTCAGGCACTGCTTTTATAGGCAAAATAGAGAGAGGACAACGTGACATATGGCACGCATAGATTGGACGACAGTGCAACCGCTGTTGATAGGGCAACTGAATCCAACGTTCGGATTTATCGAACACAACGATAAAAAATATAAATAAAGTTTTAATAGAAAATTATTTTATAAGTAATCCTGCTTGTGCGACCGACCGAACCGAGCCGACATGCGCGTGTGTGTGTTTGAGTCTCACCTAGGCTCTCCCCTTCACACTAAATTGGATACCCCTTGGAGCCCCAAACCTATTTTCAAGTATACCATATATAAGGTACATTAATTCATACGAGAATTTCAATGTGGGTAAAATACATCATATGAACACTTTCCTCTTCACATGAGCCACTTTGGGCATTGATTTCTCATTCATCCGAAATCAGTTCTGACAACAGAGACGAATACACGTCAAAGGAGTTCAAGATATTCTTGCGACAAAATAATATCCGCAGACAGTTGACTTGTCCAGACACCCCTCAACAAAATGACATTGTAGAAAGAAAGAATTCTCAACAAACAAGTTCACACATTTTGACTTATAACTCGAGCTCCAAAACACCAAATGCCAATCCGTAAACTTCATTTCAAACTAGACACCTAAGACTACATCATATATTAATATCAGAATCTTTGCCCCTGGACAATTTTTAAATATCAAACAGTTTTCATATCATCAATTGAACTTTAACCCCAAATTGATCCGCCTTAAATCATAACCCATCACCCATCACCAGAACACCATGATTGAATATGAGAAACCCATATTTCACATTAACAAATACATCTTTGAAAGGTAATTAGATAGAAGAGAATCGATCAAGATCGAAATACTAACCTTGAAACGGAAACAAATTGAAATCGCTAATGAGAAAAAGACCAGATGGATTCTTCTGTGCATGATGAAGGAGATGGATTTTCTCTTGTGATGGAGGTTGATAGGTTACAAACTGATTAGAGAGAAAGGGGGAGTCATGCATTTAAGCGCACAAGATTCGGTTTTTTTGTTTCTTTTCCTTGTATCTGAAATCAACTTTAAAGATATTACATATACCAAACTCTTAAAGATATTTAATATATCAAAGGTTTGAAAAATAATATAAGTAGATAACTTTAAGGAAAATATATTTAACTTTCAGCACATATATATTAGGGTTAGGATATTACATGGCCAAGGTGGATTCACTCATCTTCTCAACGAATTTCATTATTCTTAATATAGAGGAAGGTGATAAGGTTCTTATTATTCTTGTACGATCGTTCTTTTGCAATGTGAGACACTTTCATAGTGACAAGATGACTATTAGCATTTAAGATGAGAACGTAACCTTCGATGTTTTCTAAGCTATGAAATGTCCATATGAATCTAGTACTTGTATGCGGGTGGATATTGTTGATTACAAAGGATGATAATGCAAATCTTGAGTCTTGTTCATAGAATTTTTCAGCTCTTGTGGAGGATGCTAAATCATGTGAAGGAGCTCCGATTATGTGGATTAAGCCTTATTTTGAGCGTTTGGTCCGTGATTCACATAAAAAAAAAGATAGTGAGGTTCTTCCTATCTTGGAGTTGAAGAAACTCCCTCGCGTCTCATCTTAAGTATTATTTCCCTGTAATCTCTTTTACTTATCCCGTGATTATCTCGGCGGATGTTTCTCTTGAGCAAGGGGAGAAATTTCTTTGCATCCTTTGTGGGCACAGATCTGACATCGAGTGGACCAATGACAACATCAAGGGTATCAATCCCTTATACTACATGCATAATACCCTCTACTATAAACCCAGTTCGAAGCATCAAAGACGTCTCAATCCTTGAAGGAGGTGGTTTGTACGTAACGAAGTATTGAAACTACTTAATGCGGAAATCATCTATCCAATCTTCGATAACAATTGGGTAAACATGTCCAAGTAGTGCCTATTAATGGTGACATTACATTTGGTACAAAGGTTATTTCATTGCATTGGTCTTTACTTTGTTTCGTGGGCATTGTTTCCATACGCTGTTGCTCTTTTCTATTAATTAAACAGGAGCACACTATATCACATTTTATCAATCCATGGACTAATATTAGTTGTAAGCATGATTTTTTTTTTCCAATGCATATTAGAGTAATAACTACAAAAATGGTTATACAAAGCAAAACATCACTCATGTCTTGTTATTGATTTTGGTATCAATTATATCTGATTTACACTCATCAATACCATTAGTCGTCTTCTTACAGAGTATGTACGATGTTTCTCTTAAGGAAACAAATAGATAAACATGTCTTTCAGGGATAGATGATTCCCAGCTCAAATAGTTTCAACACTAACTTTTCATTGATCCAGTACGTAGAGAGATGCTCTCACTAAGGTGGAGTCACTCATCTTTCCGACGGATTTCATTATTCTTTATAAGGAGGAAGATGATAAGCTTCTTATTATTCTTGTATAACCGTCTTTTGTGCAACGAGAGCCACTTTCGCAATGACAAGATGACTATGAGCATTCAAGATAAGAACATAACCTTCGATGTTTTCTAAGCTATGAAATGTCCATATGAATCTAGCACTTGTATGCGGGTGGATATTATTGGTTACAATGGATGATGATGATGCAAGTCTAGAATCTTATTCGTAGAATGTTTCACCTCTTGTGGGGGACGCTAAATCTTGTGAAGGAGCTCCGATTATGTGGATTAAGTCTTATTTTGAGTGTTTGGTCCATGATTCACGTAGAAAAGATAGTGAGGTTATTCGTATCTTGGAGATAAAGCAACTCTCTCCCATCTCATCTTAAGTATTATTTCCCTGTAATCTCTTATACGTATCCGATGATTATGTGGGTGGATGATTCTCATGAGAAAAGGGAGAAGTTTCTTTGTGTCCTTCGGGAGCACAAATCTGACATTGGATGGAAGGATATCAATCCCTCATACTACATACATAATACCCTTAACTATAAACCCAGCGCGGAGCATTAAAGACGTCTCAATCCTCGAAGAAGGTGGTTTGTAACGAAGTATTGAAACTACTTAATGTGGAAATCATCTATCCAATCTTCGATAGCAACTGGGTAAACACGTCCAAGTGGTGCCTATAAAGGGTGACATCACATGTGGTACAAAGGTTATTTCATCGTCTTGGGCTGTGTTTGGTGAGCATTGTTTCCACTTGCTTTTGCACGTTTCTATTGATTGAACAAGAGCATATTATATCCCATTTTATCAATCCATGAACTAATAATAGTTATAAGCATGATTTTTTTTTATGCATATTAAAGTGATAATTACAAAAATGGTTGTATAGAGAAAAACATCACTCATGTCTTGTTATCAATTTGATTTTGATGATTTTATATGATTTTGATAATAAGAGTTGTCCTGATTTATCTAGTAATTCATTATCATACTCCCCAGATCATGTCAATTGACGGAATTATCTGCATTATTGTTGTTGTGTTTAATAATTCAGTGCTTGGAACTCTACTTACAATCTAGTATTTTTAAGCTTATTGCTTTGCTATTTTTTGTCATCTTCAAGTGATGCAAAAGTTAAGAAAAGATCAACATTTCTCTCCAAATACGGATCATTAGAAGAGTTAGATCACCAAAACCAGTTTCGTATGTTAAGATTGATGTATGAAATCTGACCTTAATCCAGTATATGTTATGAAATCAAATAGCTTGATCACCTATCGATGACCTAACCAAGCTATTAATCATGCTAAGTGATTAAATTGACCGTAAAATATCAATTCATGATTTAAGCTCATTGTTGTTACGCTGTAATTGATTGCATATGAACATGATAGTTTAACCTCATTGCTATTAATGTTCATGTTTGGAATATTCTCTTGTTTTGATTCAATTTCTTTATTTTTAGCATAATACGGGCTCATTTATTAGATTCTTAAAACTGTACATAAGATACATCGAGTTTTTCGTCATTCTTTATATCCCTTGATTTAGAGAAAATCAAATTTAGTTCGTCCCAAATAAATTATAACATATTATTAAAAATGGATGTTCCATATAAATTACAATACTTCCTAAATTGACATGTTTTGAGTGCATTAATGTTCAAATTATCTTTATTTTATATCACATCATCTTCTCAATTATATTTTTTTCTTTATCAACTCACGATTCTTCCTCATTTTTTCTTACCACTAGGATATTTATGTCCAACACAATAGAGTTAATGACTTTATTAATAATCGTATCTATGAAACTTTTTACAACTTATTTAAAATGTACTCCTTATGTTCCATAATTTTTGCATCCATTTCGTCAAATCGGGATTGTTAGGATCGATTCACACAAAGATAAATCAATAAGGAAAAAAAGACATAAGAATTACTTGGAAAAATCCTCAAGAGGAAGAAAAACCAACGGCCGTCGACGAGATCCACTATTGAGAGAAAACAAATGATACAGAGATTGTTATTACAAGAGCTATTTATAGATTCATAAAATAACCCTAATTTTCTAAAATGAAACAAAGGTGAACCAAAGGCGGCGAGGGAGGTCTGCCGCGAACTACGAAATCTGAGGAAAAGTTGAAAGAGAAGTATTTATAGTCTGATGGCGAATTAGGGCTTTTTTACGGGCTGGGTTGCTTGCTCTGCTGCCCATATTGATAACCAGGCCATAATCTCATTCATATATCAGACACCGCATCAGCATGGAATTGGTTCTCTTAGATATCAATAATCCCCAATATAAATCCCCAACGAATTGGCCTGTTTGATCTCATCCGCGTATCAAACAGGGACATTAGATCATTGTTGAATCAATATCACATGCTTGTTCTTGATCCGCATCCCAATCGAGCAATTTTCACTATCAATTCGACATGACGTTGATAACGTGTTGTAAGATATGTAATCGTTGATCGATGAAATCAACTCAATAAATGAACAATATAAAAAATATGAGAAGAGAGAATATAAAGAAAAGTATGGATTTCTTATTAATTATCATAAATAATACGTAGTCCTTCCTTACATAGATAAGGATGCAGATAAATACATCAAATATATCTTCCAAAACGATATGATAATATAATATCATCTATGTTATAAACGTCATAAGATATTCAGTACTAAATTAAAACCATATGTTATAAGAAAATCACGACATTTGTCATTAAATACAATTATACATGCCAAGGATTTGAGAAATATATCGTTTAATTTAGAGTAAATTACCAATAAGTCTTATTTTTGAAATTAGTCACGCCTAACTTTTTTGCTTTTGGTTTTGGATAAAAGCCAATCTTGGCTAAGTTCTATTGCTCATCTCCATAGTGCATACATTAAGCACAGATTCGGATAGGGTTGTACCCCACAACCCGCTTTGCTGACAGTCAGAAGCATAACGAGCCATTATATGAGTGAGCTTGGTTAGCTTCTCTAGCCACTCATGAACAACGAACCTCTGTCAAGGAAGACATCAAGCTACATAATTCTCTACAATGTCACCTATAATAGAAAGATCTGTATTCCTCCGACTGAGCATGGTCACGACTTGCTGACAATTTGACTCCAATATGATTCTATCTCTGCCCATAGCCTTCCTTATTTCGAGAACCCACTTGATCGTCATCGCTTCCTCTACTACCTGTGGTACATCAGCTTCAATCGCTTTCCTTGTTGCATCACAAATGTCTCCATTTTGATCTCTAAGCACCATACCCATTCCTATCCATCTTGCAATTGTTGTGCAAACATCGACATTCATCCTCAGCCTATCTGAAGGAGAGAGCTTCCATTTAACTTCCCTTCATTCAAGTCACGCACTAGAGGTGATGAGTCCTTAGCCTTTACCAGAGTATATGCTTGAGTGGACTGCAACCCCAACTGGAAAATCATTCTTGTAGGTTTAGCCTGCCTCGAACGGACCTAATCATTATGGTTTTTTCATATTTGCTAGATGATAGAAGCCATGGCTGCTACTTTCTCATCGGTCATCTTCTCCATTACTAGGAACCACCAAGACCTGAAATCATCTGTAACCAAGATGGTATCAACATTGTGTTACCCATATGCCCAGACCTCCTTTGCAAATCGGCAATCTACAAATATGTGCACCTCCGTCTTCTTTTCCTCACAACACAATGGGCAATCCTACGAGACAGACATACCTCTTTAAGCTAGGTTAGGGTGCGTAGGTAAATAATTAGTGCAAGCAAAGCATTGCCTTGACCTTAGGTTGGACCCCTACCTGCCATAGTCTTCGTCATTTCCCAGACCCATCTTCAGGAACAATTGCGTCACCAAATCGGATTTCAAAGGCAAGCTTATAGGCACTCTTAACCGTATAATCCCTTTGGGATCAAGCATCTATACCAAATGGTCATTACGCCTCGACAGGCCTAGAGGGATCTTAAGTATTTGTTCTGCAGTCTCTACTGCAAAGGCTGTTGCTAGTAGATCTCTATACCAACATCCAGTTCTCTCATCAATTAATCGGTCCACAATGACTAGGTTCCCGCAGAAGTTGCTTGTTATTGGGACTTTATACAAAGCTATGCATATTTTTACCAAATCCAACCCTCTAATAAAGACCTCTCAGCAACAGTGATTTCACAGAGATTATACTTCTCCATAAATAAGATGGGTTATACCCGAGTTCGGCCTCCAATGCTGAGAACCTTGGAAAGTATCGTGCTTTGAGAACCCTCGCAGCCAGTGAGTCGGGTAGTCTCTATATCTGCCATAGTTGCTTCGCCAATAGAGCATCATTAAAGCATCCAAATTCTCAAAATCCCAAACCACCAAAAGCCTTCAGTTTTCATAGACGCTCCCAAATCATCCAATGAATTCTCCGATTCCCTTCCTTCGAACCTCACAAGAAGCGATTGCATATTTTTTGTAGTTTGTCCACCACCTCTTCCACTAGCCTAAGACATGACATCAAAAAAGTTGGGATGGCTTGCAGAACTTCTTTGATCTATACCTCCTTCCATGCGATGGATAGTAGTTTCTCGTCTGAATCTTGTAGCACTTTCCACATCTGGTCTTTTATCCCAATAAACAAGGCCTTCTGCGATCTATTACAAATAATCGACATCCCTAAATAAGACCCCAAGTTGAGCTCCCCCCTCATCCCTAAATTTCGACCAAAATCTTGCCTAACATCAACTGGTGTGTTCGGGCTAAAACACAACATCGATTTTTCCCTGTTAATTTGTTGACCTGAAGCCTTCTCATGCAATTGGACAATCCGTTGCAATTCACATACAAAAGAACAGCGTCAAAGCGACGGACCCCATCTCAGGCTGTCGCTAATTAAGGTAGTGACAGATAATTGTATTTAGTCTCAAATCAAAAAAATAAAGTAGTCGGAATTTAGCGACAGATAATTGTATTTAGTCTCAAATCAACCACGAAAAAAGTATAACGGTCGCAAACTCCGTTTTATCCCCTCGAAATCAAATCTGGTTTTCTTTCTCCAGACACACAGAAACGTAAACACCCAACGCACACCACCAGATCCGTCTAATGCACACCACCCACACACCACCATGCACACCACCAATCCTCCGCCACTCCTCCTCTCTTTCGACCACCTCGTCATATCCTCTTCCCTTACCCACTGTTGCACCCGCCTGCCATCGGATCCATCGAACGCCACCACATCTCAAGGGAGCCGGACGTTGCCATATCTTAGGGAAGCCATCAGAGGCAACCAACGTGGAAAGCAAACATCTTCAGCCACATCTTCTAGTTCAAAATCCTTAAATCCCCTAAATCAATAAAAGTGAATTTCTAAACTTTTATTCAATGCTTCTTTTGACTTACTTGATGATATAAAAATATTAAATGTTGGTAAGTGGTTGATGTATTGCCGGAAGTTGATTTGACGATTAGGTTGTTTGGAAGGAGATTGGGTTGTTTGAAATATATGTGTAGAATTAAAGGAGATTGCGATTGTGATATTGATTAGGTTGATGATAGACTTGAATGATTGATGGAGGGGGTTTTTGATGGCTAGGTTTCGTTGGAAGGGATACAAGTGTGTCTGAATCCGAGGATTTGTTTGATCCGGTTGAATATAGGATAAGTAATTGGATTGATGGTTGAAAAAGGGGCAGGATACTTTATTTGGTTTGATTGATGCACCAATATAATTTTTTAGGTGAATGTTTGATAAATTTTCATGATTGAAAGGGGTATTATGATATTAAAAAAAATTAGGAGGTTTTTATATTTAGGTTTTAGATAGAACATATTGATCATAATTTAAAATTTTTACATAATTTTACTACTAACCGTAGAGAAAATAAAGATTTTGTATTTGACATGGATTAATTATGCGGACATGGATTATGTTTAACCATTTAATTGTTTAAACTTAGTGAACTTGTTTAACCTTAGATAATTTTTTTAAATAGCTCTTAGATACATGATCAATATTTTTTTTAACATGAATCATGTGTTAATGGACAAAAAGATAAGATCGCATTTGTCATGGTTCATGATAGATCCTGGACGTATGAGCTGCTTGTTGATGGGTATTTGAACACCGTATCTATTAGAAACGTCAAAAAGTTTGTGAACTTCGCCCTTGAGAATTAGATTTTCAATTATCCCGGACACTTGAAATGCCCTTGTGTCAAGTGCCACGATAGGATATATAAAACGACGGATGAAGTGGTAATGCACTTGTATGAGCTGGGTTTTGTGTCCAAGTATTGGATATGGACACAACAGGGTAAGGCTGGGCAAGGGAAAGCCTCAAGACTCAAATCTGTACAAGGATATGATTGTGGATGGGTATGGGCATGGCTATTTCAAGGGTGTAGCTCATGAGACGATGGATGCTTTTGATGACAATCCATCGCCTACTTCCATGCCTTTCTTTGATATGTTGAATGATGCTAGGGAGCCTTTGTATCCTGGTTGTAGAGTGTCCTAGTTGGGGGCTTCTTTCAGGTTGTTGAACACCAAGTGTGAGTATAACATACCATACAGGACAACTGATGCCATTGCGGCGTTGTTGGAAGACATTTGTCTTGAAGACAATGTGATGACGGACACATTATACTCAACTAACCAACTGATGAGAAGCATCCATCTTTCTATTCAGAAGATAGACGTATGCTCCAATGATTGCATGCTGTTCTGGATGGATGCAGAGAACTTGGAGATGTGTTCTAACTATGGGGCACGAAGGTACAAGGACAATCTTCGGAGCAAGAAGCACGTTGCTCATAAGTTGCTGCGATATTTCCCATCACCCCGAGGTTGCAGTGTTTGTATGCAACCAAGAGCACAGCTACGACGATATCTTGGCACGCCAGTAACCGAAGCTTTAAGGACGTGATATCCTGACCCTCGGATAGTGAAGATTGAAAGCATTTGGATAAGGAGTTTCCTTGGTTCTCTACTGAACCTTGGAACGTTCGTTTGGGTTTATGCACCGATATGTTTGCTCCTTTCAGAAAGTCTGTGGCTAAGTACTCGTGCTGGCATGTGATGTTGACTCCGCATAATCTTCCACCAGGGCTGCGCATGAAGACTCCATACATTACGCTTTCTATGATCATTCCAAGGCCAAAGAGTACGAACGAGAACTTGGATTTTTACTTGCAGCCCTTAATTGAAGAGTTGACTCATATGTGGAAGTTTGGCGAGCCCACTTATGATGTTTTCATGAGGCAGACGTTTCAGATAAGGGCAGTGTTGTTATGGAATGTTAGTGATTTTTTGGCGTATGGAATACTTTTTGGATGGAGCACTGCTTAAAGATTGGCATATGCTTATTGTATAGAGCACATCAAGTCCTTCACTCTGAAAATGGTAGAACGCAGAAATGATTTGACTGTCATTGACCTTTTTTGCCTCATGGACATCCGTTTTGAGCCAATAGAAGCGGGATCTCGAACAATAGGGTTGATTATGATGATTCGATCCCTATGTAAGACGGGGATAAGATACGTGTTCGTGTGTTCTCTTCCGATCTTGATTTCTTCTATGTCACTCACAATTGGAGAAAGAAAAATATTTTTTTGACAATTGCCATATTGGCATGACTTGCTAATTAGGCATAATTTTAATGTCATGCATGTTGAGAACAATGTGTTTGACAATCTGTTTGACACTGTCAAGGATGTGAAGGGAAAAATCAAAGACATGGTGGCGGTTAGAAAAGATCTCAAATTGTATTGCAAGCGTCCGAAGTTGGTGTTGAGAAGATTGAAAAATAGGCAAGGCATAGAGGAAATGGTTATATCCGAGGCTTCTAATGTGTTGAATAAGGAAACGCGAAGGATATTTTAGGAATGGATCAGAATGCTGAGGTTTTCTGATGGATATGTATCAAATTTGAGACGTTGTGTTCATGACAAGGAATGATGTTTGAAGGGGCTAAAAAGTCATGATTGTCATGTTTTCAAGCAAAGGCTTCTTCCGGTAACTTTCATGGAATTATTGCAGTCTCATGTGTGGAATGCCTTCACGTAGTTGAGCTTATTCTTTAGAGATCTGTGTTGTAATAGTATATGCCGCGAGGACATGGAGAGATTAGAGATGCAGATACCAGTGATTCTATGCAAGTTGGAAAGGTTGTTTCCTATAGCTTTTTTCAATTCTATGGAGTACTTGCATTTGCATCTTCCACATAAGGCAAAAATTGTTAGACATGTGCATTTTAGGTGGATGTATCCTTTCGAGAGGTATATCTTATGCATTGCAGAGTAATTTTTTTCCTTACTGGAGGTTTTTTGAAGCAATGGTGTTTTAAAGGTTTCAAATTATGAATGATATCTCTTTTCAGGTTTTTGTTTCACCTGAAAGATATAAGTGGTAACAAGGCACATGTCGAGGGCTCCATTTATGAGGCCTATCTTATGGAAGAGTAGAGCAATTTTTGCTAACATTATTATGGAAAAAAAGATGGACGTAAAGGCTCGAAATCTCCCTCGCAACGGTAGTGCTTCAAATGAGCTTGATGATCCTAGTCTGCTTAGTGTTTTTCACAAACATGGTGGATATGCCACGAGGAAGGAAACTAAAGGATACGTCAGCTGAACAAGATCAAAAAGCGGCTCATAGATTTGTTCTACGAAATTGTGAGCAAATTTCTCCTTTGAGAGGTATGAAAATTATTCTATTTAAAAAATAATTTAGTAAATAATCATACTTTCGAGCAAAAGATCTTATCTCATATATCAAGTGTTATTAACCATAGATTATTCAAGTCAAAAATGTTGAGAATGCGGCGTTTAAGATCCGTTCAAGACGTTTAGAGTAGATTTGGAGATTTGTGACCTTTATGGCTTCAAACCTTTATAAGTAGAATGAGTTTTGCATCACAATAAATTGATAATCTATCGGTTGCCCATTACTACAACAGAATACGTCGTTGACTTAACACACCCTAAGGTCAGGTTAATCCAATGCTCAGGGAACCTCGTGTAGTGTATGACACTCTCCAAAATTCTCCATTCAACATGATCGTATGCTTTCGTCATATCCAGCTTAGCCGCAAAGCAACCATTATGGCCTTGTTACTTATTTTCAAGAAGTGTATACTCTCGAAAGCTACTATAATGTTGTCTGTTATGAGACGGTTATGGACGAAAGGGCCTAGAGAGTCTAATATCACGTATTGCATCACCCCACGCATACGATTTGCTAGGACCTTTGATATCAACTTATAGATGACGTTACACAAGTTTATGAATTGACTGATCTTCCGAGGGAACCTGATCTTAGGTAACAGTGCCACATAAGTGAAATTAACCTCGGCGAGATCCTCATGTTCTTGCAAGTAGTCCAACACAAGCCGAGGTACCTCTTCCCTTACAACTCGCCAATGAGTTCTGTAGAATTGCACGTTCAATCCGTCGAGACCTGGTGCTTTACTCGCTGCCGTTAACCTCAATGCCGCCTCAACCTCATCCCTTGTAAACATATGATTCAAGGCTTCTAATGCTTCATATGGGAGACATGACCTCCAGCCTTCAAAATGGAATGCCTCATCAGATCGGCTTGTGATGTGAACAATTTAGCATAGAACCCTCTCACCAAACCCTTAATTTGCCCTTGATCAGCTTCCTATGGCCCATCATCAGCCTCCAAACCCGAGATCAAGTTTCTTCTTCATGGGATATTCGCTCTGGCATGGAAGAACCCGGTGTTCAGATCCCCTTCTTTTAGCCATTGAACAAGAGACCTCTACGCCCCATAGGTTTCCTCACGCTCCAAGAGACTATCTAGCTCTATTTTGACCACTGAAATCTCGTCCATCTCTGTACAATCCAAGGGTTTCGAGTATAAGGACTCCAGCTACTTATGTTTGCTTCGGATTTCGACCTTCATCACCCTGAATTTGGATCTGCTCTACTTCGATAGTTAGACCGCAACTCTCTTAAGGCGCGCTAGAACCCTAAAGCTCGCATCTGTAGTTCAAGAACCTTTCATTATTCGTCTGCGATCCTGATCCTTATCCCATGTGTTATCATACCTGAATATATGTGTTTTGCCCCGAGTATCGAGTTTCGAACCACCCTCCCTTTTCCATCGAACAACCACAGGCAAATGGTCGGATGAAGCCACAGGGTTGTTCGTCGTGCGCACAAAGGGGAATAATTGCAGCCAATCTTCAGACGCCACCACTCGATCAAGCTGTTCCCACACCCATTCTCCACCTCTCACTCGTCTCCCCCACGTGAATCTGGGACCTATAAATCCCAAATCCACTAGCCCATAAACCGATAATGCATTCTGGAAGGCTTGAATTTGTCGTCGATCCCTTTGTGCTCCCCCCTGCTTTTCTGAATGTAATAAAATTTCGTTAAAGTCCCTTACGCAAATCCATGGCAGGTTTGATGCTTCTCCTAGTTGTTCGAGTAATTTCCAGGCTACCTCTTAGGTTCCCCATAAAATCTTATAAAGCGCCATTTAGGTCATTCTTTACTAGCCTCGACGAGAGCATCACTAAAATATGACGACAGTTTCCTTATCGAGACGCTAATCTCATCATCCCAAACTAACATCAGAACACGT
>JAOVYX010020544.1:0-16911 GCA_035668315.1 Drosera spatulata | reverse complement strand
AAAATTAATAGATTGATAAATTAATTCATAAATTCTGAAAATCCCGTTCTCTGTGGGAACCACTCGTACTTGTCACTACTAGATTTTTGTTATAGTTTTGTTGTGTGAAGTAGTTCAGATTTTCTAATTTGTAGCACCTTACGATAGGTTCTATCACCGTTAACTTTGAATATTTTGTCGATTTCAACACTCTTGATCTCTACCGCACCGTAGTCGTATACTTTAACAACTTCAAATGGACCGTCCCATCTAGAAGAAAATTTTCTAGGAAATAGCTGAACTCAAGAATTGAATAAAAAAACTTTTATCGCCCCGCTAATATGTTTTTCTACTAAGCATTTTGCCATGATATAATTCTTTTTCTCTATATAAATTCTTGAATTCTCATATGCATCGTTCCTTAATTCTTTTAGTTTTTGTAGTTGCAGCTTTCTTTGCTTAATGCTTTGTTCATAGTCCATGTTACAACTTTTAATAGGCCAGAAGGCTTTATGTTCAAGCCCGACTAAAAGATGACATGTATTATCAAAGCATACGATATGGGGAAATTACAATTGAATTTTTATAAGTAGTACAATACACCCATAATGCATACTGTGCACTCTAATCCATTCGGTTTGGGTTAACAACACTTTCAAGGATTGATTTGATTTCACAGTTTGAGATTTCACTTTGACCACTCATTTGCAGGTGGTAAGCGGTGGAAATGCGGTAAGTGACATGATATTTTTCCAATAGCGACTTCACCATCCTATTAGAGAAATGATTACCCTATCACTATCGATGGCTTTAGCGATAACATAATGGTTAAAGATTTGGGTGCGAACAAAATCAACAACGACTCTTGCATCATCAGTACGAGTTGCTCCGACTGCAACCCATTTGAACACATAATCAAACTAACATAGTCACTCTATGTCAAAATAAGAATATAACATAGACTAAATATGTTGCATTACAAATATTTCTTAACACCTCATGATATTAACCTAACAAAAATTTGCGATTTATCATACTCTTGTACATGTGTACATAGATTAATCAAACAAGGATGACTTACCTTATGATTTGCTATTAACATCAACCAAACAAAATGAATTGATAGCTAACATACTTCACTAAGCCATATGTGTTGATAGCTAACCTAAACCAATTACGATCGAAAAGTAATTGTGAATATCATCAACAAATGAACACAATACCATATGTGTTGAACAAAAACTACTAGGATCAATAAAAAAGCCTCATAAAATCCATGATGAGGCTACAATCACTAAGACATACTAATATTTTACGCTACAATCGTCATAATAAGAAACAAGCAATTCATGAAAGTATCTTAAATAGTCATTACGAATTACAATGATTAAAAGTAAGAGATACGAAACCCTAGACCAACAAAAATTGGTCTAAATAATGGTTGGATAACAATCCCTTCAGTGATGGAGCGTTGTGTAGCGTAGATCTCAATCTTCCTTGACATACCTCTCGATGTAGTCCGCTGAGATCGCCGTCCCAAAAAGAAACGGTGGCTCTCTTCTCTCGAACACTGATCTGAAAATGCTATATCTGTTGATATTTTATCGTGGGTATTTATAGGGGTAAACAAAAATAACCAACTCCCCTAAAAATAGTAGAATGGATAAAACAGATTGATGACAGTCTGTAAAGGGTTGTAATTATGGCAGCTTCACGTCCGTCTAAGATGTGACCATTTTGTTTTCACCCCGCTAATACTATTATTATGTAGATGTGGAAGTAGGGGTCGATCCCATAGAGAACGGCGAATGTCAAACCTAAACCAAACTTGAAATAATTTCTATCCTCTGGGGTGAAGGTAAAAAGGAATTTGGGGGGATTGTTGTAAGAAATGACTTAAAAATTAAAGTACCAATCAGAACAGAGATTGAGATGAAGTTGAGAATTAAAGAAGTTTACTTAAATTGGAAAAAGTTTAGGGATGATGATTGAATTCCTTCTGATTTATCTAGATCAATCACTGATGTTTCTAGTTCAGATTATAATGATTTATATGTATTGGTTGCAATAAGTTTGGGCTTAACTCATTACGTTCCTTACCTTTTAACCTCCAATTAGCTCAGATAGTTAAACTAACTCAATCAATCTAAACCACTTCAATTAGCTCAAGTATGATTTAATCAAAAGAGTTGAATCATTACATGGAACTACCATTCAAAACAATCATAGCAATTAGCTTAAACTAGTCATGTTACACGCATATGAACCCTTGATTATAAATGACAATTAGCTTATATCATTTCATATCAAGTTGCAACCTAATAAATCACAAAGCATGATTTATAGTACTAACCTATGCATATTACGTGATCAAATTAACAAATGTAGGTCATATGATAATTACAGCAGGTCATGTGCATCATAATCAATCATGGACATTTTGATTTTTATTCAACATTTTTCGTCTCATGATCTAGACTCATCATTAGGTCATTAAATCATCCCTACGTTAAATCTATTCACTCATAAGCATGGAAGAAAGCATAGAATGAATCTTAACATTAAAAAACGAATATTTTGTAGGATTTAAACGACTGGGAACGAGAGTTTAATAATGTACGATGCAATCTAGTCAAGATCCAATGCAAAAGTATGAAAGATCGAACAATTTCATGAAGAACTCAATGATGGCTGCTCCACTTTGTCTCTGCCTCCTCTCCTCTTCAACGACGTTCCTCTTTCTAAAATAACCCTAATGACAGGTTTATAGAGAGAGGGATCGATGATAAGTTGATTCGGTATGGAGACATTCCAATTGGAGTTTTATATGCAGTACGATACACCCAATGAGCGTCATTCAGCTTATTACTCCAATCATTCCTCTTCGGATTGACAATCTTTTCAAGTATCCTTTTAATCTTACGATGGGACACTTCAGGTTGTCCGCTCATTTGAGGATGATATGCTGTAGATGTTCTACGATTAACACGATATTTTTTAAATAAGGCGTCCATAACCTCGTTAAAAAAGTGGGTTCCCTGTCACTAATTACGACTTTAGGTACGCCGAATCTGTTAAAAATAAAATTCCTTATAAATTCGACCACAACCTTAGCGTTGTCAGTTTTTGTAGGTATGGCCTCTACACACTTTGAAACATAATCAACAGCCAATAAAGTATAAATATAACCATTCGAGTTTGAAAATGGTCCCATAAAGTCAATACTCAAATGTCGAATATTTCATCTGACATAAAATATTTTTTAGGCATTTCATTCCTTTTCGAAATATTGCAAGTTTTTTGGCACTGTTCACTAACTCTTGATGAATTCATAAACATCCTTATTTAAGGTTGGCCAATAGAATCCACAAGACAAAATCTTGTGAGCTGTTCGTCTCACTCCAAAATAACCTCCGCAATCATAGGTGTGGCAGTGTTTCGGCACTGACTTAATCTCATGATCAGGAATACATCTTCTTATTACTCCATCGGCACAAAATTTATCAGAATTGGATCTTCCCACGAATAGAATTTTGCATCATTCTTTATCTTTTCTTTTTGATGCCTTGGAAGATCACTTGGTAATTTTTTGGTAATTAGAAAACTCACAATGTTAGCATACCATGGTACATAACTATGTGTTGTATAAAGATACTCATCAGGGAATAATTTTGATATTCTTATTGACTCATCCTGATTCACAATTCTAGATAAGTGATTAGCAACGTGATTTTCAGCTCCCTTTTTATCTCTGATTTCAATGTCAAACTCATTAAGGAGAAGAATCCATCTTAAAAATCTCAGTTTTGATTCCTTTTTCTTCAAAAGATATTTTAGAGCAGCATGGTTAGAGAATACTATTACTTTTGCCCCTAATAAATATGAACGGAATTTTTCTAGGGAAAAAATAATACAATAAAGCTCTTTTTCAGTAGTCATGTAATTCACTTGAACTTCATCAAGGGTTTTTGATGCGTACTAAATCACATATAGCACGTTGTCCACCTTTTGACCAAGCACAACACCTACAGCTCTATCACTTGCGTCACACATTATCTTGAACGGATAGTTCCAATCCGGAGGTTGTATGATAAGCGTTGAAATCAATTTTTCCTTCAATATCTCAAAAGCTTTCTTACACTCCTTAGTGAATGTAAACTCAATATCCTTTTTCAATAAATTATGCAATGGTTCAGCAATTTTGAAAAAAATCCTTAATAAATCGTCTATAGAAACCAACGTGCCCTAGGAATGTACGTACTCCTCTAACGCTTGTGGGATACGGTAGAGATTTGATAACTCCTATCTTTGCTTTGTCTACTTCTAACCCCTTTGCAGAGATAACGTGTCCCAGCTCCAAATCTTTTTCCACCATGAAATGGCATTTCTTATAATTTAGTACAAGGTTCGTTTCTACACACCTCTTCAGTACTTTTTCAAGATTATTCAAACAATGATCAAAAGAATTTCCATAGACCGAGAAATTGTCCATGAAGACCTCAATTATCTCTGATATATTATCAAAAAATATAGACATTACACATCTTTGGAACGTTGTAGGTGCATTACATAGGCCAAATAGCATATGCCTGTAAGCATATGTTTCAAAGGGGAAAATGAACATTGTTTTCTCTTGGTCCTTACGGACAATGACAATCTGATTGTATATAGATTATCTGTCAACGAAACAATAATGTGATAGACCTGCTAGCCTTTCTAGCATTTGATCCATGAATGATAATGGAAAATGATCTTTTATTGTGGCAGCATTTAATTATCAGTAATCAATACAAACTCTCCAGCCACTTTGTATTCTGGTTGCTATTGTTTTCCCGTCGTCTTTTCAACAATCGTAAGTCCTGATTTCTTAGGCGCAACGTGAATTGGACTTATCCATCGACTGTCAAAGATTGGATAGATTACTCCAGCATCGAGCAACTTCAGGATCTCGTTCTTGACTACCTCCATCATTTGAGGATTCAATCTCCTTTGAGGTTCTCTGGATGGTTTGGAGTTGTCCTCTAGCAAAATTCTATGCATGCAAGTAGTAGGACTGATTCCATTAATATCAGCGGTAGTCCAACCAATAGCTGTCTTGTGCCTTTTCAATACTTCCACAAGAGCCTATTCCTACTCATCTGTTAGTTGACTTGATATAATAACCAGTAACTTGTTCTCGTCATCCAAATATACATATTTCAACTGAGCTGGCAACGGTTTTAGCTCTAGACTTGGTGGTATTTCAACAAATGGTTTAATGCTTTCATGGTTTTCCGCTAACTTAAGCATTTTGACATGCTCATCACCATTTAATTCTTCTTCCAGAAAAGAAAAGTCAAGATCATTATTATCTAAGTCAAAATCCTGTTCTGTGTCAATTCTCATGATATTTTCCTTAAAAGTTAGATCATCTGCACCAAACAGTTCATCTTCTAGGGACATGGAGGTATTAACCGAACACACAGCAAAAACTTGATTGCTTGGATGTGTCATAACTTCATAAATATTGAATGTAATTTTATCTCCATCGAATTCCATGCACAGTGTTTCATCATTAACATCAATCTTCGTATTGCCAGTCCTTAAGAATGGTCTCCCTAATAGAATTGGTGCATGAGTAGAATAGTTATGACCATCTTTAGTCTTTATAATGTAAAAGTCTGCACGAAAAACAAGGTTGTTAACTTTCACAAGGATATCTGCTATAATTCCAACAGGATGTGTCACGCACCTATCAGCGAGTTGAATTACAACCCCAGTTGGTTGTAAAGGTTCTAAATTCAAGGATTGAAAAATTGATAAGGGCATCATATTAATGGACGCTCCAAGATCAATCATGCAGCCTGTAATTTATACACTTCCTATCGTGCATGGTATGATAAACATTCCAGGGTCCTTCTGTTTTTGTGGTAGTCTCTTCATTAAAATAGCTGAAACATTCTTGCTTACCATGACTCATTCATGGCCCTGTAATTTTCGCTTGTTGGTGCGAATTTCCTTTAAAAATTTATCATATCTTGAAACTTGTTTGACTGCTTCCAACAAGGGAATGTTTACTTCGACTTTCTTAAAAAACTCAAATATGTCCTTTTCTACTTCTGCTTTCTTATCCTTAGTTAAACGGTTAGGAAAAGGAGCGGATGAGGTTTGTTTGATCACTGTCTTGTCAGAATTATATTTCTCAATTATTTGGGGTTCGTCATGACTTCCGTTATGATCATTGCCACTTTTATTTTGAACTTCCAACTCATCTTTAACTTCCCTCGATTTTGGTTTAACTCCCTTCAACTCCTTTCCACTCCTCAACATTATAACATTTGCGTTCTCTCATGGATTAAGTGGTTGAGAAAGAAGTTTATTACTCATTTGAGCCTTCAACTGGCTCATATCAGAGGCTAGTTGACTTGGCTTCGAATATCATGAATATCGGCCTTAGATTCCTTAGCATCCTTTTGCATAGTCATTTGAGTTGTAGTTATGGATTTAACCATATCTTCAAGTGACATTCCACCTGAATTGCCCTGATTAGTTGAAAAATCATTCTGTGGTACCTGATAAAATCAAGGAGAAAATTTTTGTTGTTGGGGAAAAGAAGGTGCATTATTTTGACCTCCCCAACAAAAATTTGGATGATTCCTCCAAGACTGATCTGCATTATAGTTCCACTAATGTTGCCTCGGTTGACATGGTGGGCCTGAAAATCCCACAGCATTAGCTTGTTCTTATTGTCTGACAGAGGAGATCTACTTCTCAATAGTCGTGATTTTAGAGGTGAAGAAATATCTATCGAGAAATAGGGATTTCATATGCCCCCACGTATTTACTGTTCCCTTGGGTAAGTCATAGAGCCAATTTTTAGCGGCATCTTGGCTGCTAAATGGGAAAGCTCTAAGCTTAATGACTTGATCAGTTACTCCTTCTAGTTTCATGTTTGCACAAACTATCCTGAATTCATTTAAATGCCGATGAGGATCCTCACCAGGCAAACCATTAAAAGATGGTAATTTATGTAAAAATTTAGAATTAAGTTCAAATTTTCCTTGAAAATTAGGAAATACTATACACAATGGAGGTTCATTTGTATCATCATATTCAGCTAACTCTCTCAATGTGTGATTATCAATTTGAGGTTCTTGAACATTTTGAGCATTTTTGTTATTTTGATTGTTTGAAGGAATGTTGGCTTTGATTATCTGCCATATCTAAATTTTAAATTGAATAGGAGTAAAACTCCTTTCTCTATTTACTGTTGAAAAAGAAGCAGAAAGATTAGAACCTAAAGAAGGAGCTGAGCTACTTGGCTGAGGGGACTCAAAATGAACAACTAATTTTTGCACCTCAGACCCTGTGACCCTGCCATTTTTCAAGTTCATAAAATTTTATAAATGACTTCTTTTTGTTCAAAAAAATTAAAAATATTTTTTTATTTTAAAAACTGTTAAATCTATAAAACAATGAATTTCGATTTTGAAAGTTTTTTTAAATAAAACCTAGAATAGAAACATATCAAGATAAATATGGTTTTAATGACACTCGTTACCGTTCCTCGAAAACGACACCAACAATTGAAGTAGGGACAAGGGTTGTAATTATGGTAACTTTCACGTCCGTCATAAGACGTGACCAATTTGTTTTCACCCATTAATACTATTATTATGTAGATATGGAAGCAGGGATCGATCCCATAGAGAACGAAGAATGTCAAACCTAAACCTAACTTGAAATAATTTCTATCCTATGGGGTGAAGGGGGATCGTTGTAAGAAATGACTTGAAAACTAAAGTACCAATCAGAATAGAGATTGAGATGAAGTTGAGAATTAAAGGAGTTTACTTAAGTTGAAAAAGTTTAGAGATGATGATTGAATTCCTTCTGATTTATCTAGATCAATCACTGATGTTTCTAATTCAGATTGTAATGATTTATATGGATTAGTTGCAATAAGTTTAGGTTTAACTCATTACGTTTCTTAGCTTTTAACCTTCAATTAGCTCAGATAGTTAAACTAACTCAATCAATCTAAACCACTTCAATTAGTTCAAGTATGATTTAATCAAAAGAGTTGAATCATAACATGAAACTACCATTCAAAACAATCATAGCAATTAGCTTAAACTAGTAATGTTACACACATATGAACCCTTGATTATAAATGACAATTAGCTTAAATCATTTCATATCAAGTTGCTACCTAATAAATCACAAAGCATGATTTATAGCACTAACCTATGCATATTAGGTGATCAAACTAACAAACGTAGGTTATATGATAATTACAGTAGGTCATGTGCATCATAATTAATCATGTACATTCTGATTTTTGTTCAACATTCTTCATCTGATGATCTAGGCTCATCATTAGGTCATCAAATCATCCCTACGTTAAATCTATTCACTCATAAGCATGGAAGAAAGCATAGAATGAATCTTAACATTAAAAACAAACATTTTGCAGTATTTAAACAACTGAGAAGGAGAGTTTTACAATGTATGATCCAATCTAGTCAAGATCCAATGCAAAAGTATGAAAGATCGAACAATTCCTATAGATAACTCAATGACGGCGGCTCCTCTTTGTATCTGCCTCCTCTCCTGTTCAATCACGTTCCTCTATCTAAAATAACCCTAATGACAAGTTTATATAGAGAGGGATCAATGATAAGTTGATCCGACGTCTAGGATTCTATTTTTTCAATCTGATCACAAGTCATGGCGATGACGTATGAAGTCACATCCGCGACGGCGTACGATCTAGATTTGCTGGATTAAAATTTGTGGTGCCCGCGATAAGGGCCGTCCCCCCGCGATCAGGGTCGTCGGCCGGCAGCAGGTTTCTCATGGCCGCGACCTAATTGCTGCATTCTCCTAAAAACTTTACAAAAAAATAATAAACGATGTCTAAAAATTCTCAAAACTTATACATCATAAGAAATCACACTAATGAACTACGTCGATATGAAACTTCACTACACGGTCTTCAAAACACGTGAAATGACAATGATTCGAATATTAACTTCGACACTTAAGTGCGATGCATCCATCATTATTTCTTCTACCACGTTTCTTGTTCAAACTCCGCTCTAATCTGTCAAAAACATAACCAAACAGCAGTACCAACATTCCAAACTAGAAACGATGCTAAAAACCTAAAATAGGCGATACAAAGGGAATAAAATGAGAATTTAACGTAAAGAAATGATGCGTGTTTATGCACACATCGCAGATCAAAGTGGACGCACGGCCCGTGCATGCTTGGCACGGTCCGTGCCCTTCATGCACGCCGCGTGCTCACTTCTCCTACGTCGTGCTCACTGCATCTTGATTTTTCATGGTCTATGCACGGCTCATGTGTGTCAGGAAATAAGCATACTTGGTCTTTTAACTCCAAATAAACAGTAAATGTGTTTCGAATCCCTCGAGATCAACAAGAAACTTCAAAAAACAAGTACAAAACTCTTTCCAAGCAGCTCACCATCAGTAATGTTTCGAACTCTTTATATTTGCGATGAAAACACGAAACATATGACAGCATTGACGTCCTGAATAATAAAAGAAACTAAAATGACACAAAATAACAATAAAACTGACATAAACAAATAATTTTAGCTAAGAAACAGTGCGTGTTTACACACATATTATTCTGCATCAATGTTGGCACTCATGATGGATAATCTACAAGGAAACCTGTAACATATAAACAAAGATCTCAGGCCGAATCAAAACTTATACATCATAAGAAATCACACTAATGAACTACGTCGATATTAAACTTCACTACACGGTCTTCAAAACACGTGAAATGACGATGATTCGAATATTAACTTCGACCCTTAAGTGCGATGCATCCATCATTATTTCTTCTACCACGTTTCTTGTTCAAACTCCGCTCTAATCTGTCAAAAACATAACCAAACAGCAGTACCAACATTCCAAACTAGAAACGATGCTAAAAACCTAAAATAGGCGATACAAAGGGAATAAAATGAGAATTTAACGTAAAGAAATGATGCGTGTTTATGCACACATCGCAGATCAAAGTGGACGCACGGCCCGTGCATGCTTGGCACGGTCCGTGCCCTTCATGCACGCCGCGTGCTCACTTCTCCTACGTCGTGCTCACTGCATCTTGATTTTTCATGGTCTATGCACGGCTCATGTGTGTCAGGAAATAAGCATACTTGGTCTTTTAACTCCAAATAAACAGTAAATGTGTTTCGAATCCCTCGAGATCAACAAGAAACTTCAAAAAACAAGTACAAAACTCTTTCCAAGCAGCTCACCATCAGTAATGTTTCGAACTCTTTATATTTGCGATGAAAACACGAAACATATGACAGCATTGACGTCCTGAATAATAAAAGAAACTAAAATGACACAAAATAACAATAAAACTGACATAAACAAATAATTTTAGCTAAGAAACAGTGCGTGTTTACACACATATTATTCTGCATCAATGTTGGCACTCATGATGGATAATCTACAAGGAAACCTGTAACATATAAACAAAGATCTCAGGCCGAATCAAAATTTTCATTAATATTTATATCCGACGTGCATAAGTTTTCATGAATTTGAGGGATATTGCTGCGGATTACAAAATCCTGGAACATTCTCACTATTCGACTTGATAGATATGGTAGACCAAGGTACAGGATAAGAATACTGATGTGCTGTCAAATGGAGGTCACTGCTGCCTCGTGCAACTGTGCAACTGCTTCATGCACCTTGCGTTCGGTCTAATTATGATCGGTGGCTATCGTCTTAGGCCGCAACGCTTTACTGGACAATGGACACTGATGCAGATTGCTCCTCTCCGGTATCTGGGAGCCACAGAACACTCACTCGTACTAGTCCATCCTTCAAGCGAGATCTGAATACTACTAATAAGGATCTACTCAAAATCAGCCGGAGCTTTATGCCTTACCAGAAGCAGAGTGCCTTGTCAACAAAATATGAAATAACACATTATAAAGACTCAGCTACATACTATGATGATAATGGACAGAATTCATATCCGCCATGAGATGTTGCCAACCTAGAATGTTTGTTTTTTTATACGATTATTAGCAGATTTAAGAAACACACAAGTGACTAAGAACAAAAGCATCTTGCACAACTTACCAATATATCGAAGTCACATGCAGAAAAACTAATGTCGTAAGCATTAACGTAGAAGCTGTGGAAAGTAACAAGAATAACACTCTACTGCATATGATATCTATGACTATTATTTAAGATATTTAAGTATAAGCACACCATCAAAGAGATCAATGCAAAGTTTAATAAACTGTAAGTTTCAATCTGAGGCACCAGACAGGACAGATTGACAATTGAGCGAGTCATGAGACTGGACAATCATCAAAGTCATCAACGCTTAACCCACGACGAGAACGGATGCTAATCCTCAAGTATGAATGGCCATAAACATGAAATGACTTTGATAATTACTCATATATTTACATTTGCACTCCATCGCATTTATTAGAGGAGACTGTCCACCTTTATCAAGAGCATAAAAATGAATTTTCTGAAATAAACAGTGCATAAGGTTCTGACCTCCCCTGCTAGTTGCAAGGCTGCAATTGGGTGCATCCTGTTGAAATTTACATCTCATAATCTCCCTAACTATACTTCCTAGTTCCATAAAATCATCCTAAAACTAGCCTTCCTTTGTTGAATTAAGAAAGGTAGCCATGAAAATTTGAAGAAAAAGAAACTTAGTTCACCCAAGAAGCTTAGATAGGCTAAGAAGAATTTTAGGTAGCTTAAAAAGAAGTTTAGTTATGCTACTACTGTATAAAGAGGTCCTTTGTATCCTTGTTATTCACCACAAAAATTTAGAGAGTTTCTAAGTACATGAACAAGTGCAAGAGGTACATGTGTATTTGTAGAGTCTTTCCAAATAAAATTGTGATGTAATTTGTGAGTGTTAAATATAATTTGAATGTTAAACATAATTTGTGAGTGGGTTTGTAATATTTTATTCTTATTAAAAGTTATAATTCTCGATATATTTTGATTTTAACAATCAGATTTTCCAACAAGTGGTAACAAAGTCACGTCGACGGGTGCAGTTAGTGAAATATTATTTTTTACTAGACGCGAAATTTTTGTTTATCAGCCTATTAAAAAATAAACTTACAAGAAAAAATATTTTTACTATTTCGATTTGAAATTGTAAAACATAGATGCTATTGTAGATATATTTTTTTAAGCACACCGTAAAAATATTTTTACGGAGTCACCATGACAGAATTTAGCAGCTCAACTAACAATGTCGAGAAACTAAATAGCAAATAATTATAGCACTTGGTGTATCAGAATGAAGTTTTATTTCCTCAGTCAAAAAATTTGGGAGACTAGTGACAGGCCTGATGCAGCACCGCCAAAAGAGACGGACGAAAACCTTAAGAAATTGAAGATTAGAGTTGATAAGGTGATGTTCGTTCTTATCGTCTCTGTAGAATATGAATTGATACAGAGAATGAACAATAAAACGCCCAAGGAAGGTTGGAACACTCTAGCCACCCTGTTTGCCAAAACAAATGATGCCCGACTTCAGCAGCTGGAGAATATGCTTATGTTAGTCTTATAGCTGGACTTGACGATAAGCCACTATTTCACTAAGGTAGAAACTTACTAAATTGAAGAGATTACTAAATTGCACCTAGAGAATCCAATTAGTGATCCCCGTATGAGGAGGATCATTATTCACGAGTTAAGAACATAATTCTATGATCTTATTATAGCAACCCATGGCTAAGCCACTCAGCCGACGCTCACGGAGGTAGAGAGTATTTTGACAAACCAAGAAGCTTTAGAAAAGCAAATTTCTGAAGTCCCTGTTAAAAAAGAAAGCATGGCTCTCATTAATAAAAAGAGAGGCCCAGAGAAGAAATCTACTCAAGATGCTCAACAGATGCATGACGTACAACCATGTTAGCAAGGAGGCTGGAGCAGTATTGAAGGAATCCTCAATCCAAGAGAAGCTCCCATCAAGGGGGAGCTGAGGCTAATGACGGACAAAGGCGACGTCAGAATAAAGAATGCTATAACTATGGATGAAAGGGATATTTTGCTCACAACTGTTGGAAGATGTCCGAAAGAGATAACTTTGCTTCATCTAGTCAAAGTAAAGGAAATATAGAATAAGAGTGGTATTTTCAAGTATCCTTGACTATTGAAGAACAAGAGCTCGTAGCTTCTTGTATTGTAGAACTAGAAGAAGAGTTGGCACTTACGGCTATCAACAACAACAAGGTGATTAACAATAAACATGACTGGAACTTAGATTCTGGCTATTCGAATCACATGATGGGAATCAAAGAGAAGCTCCACAATGTGTCTGGGTACAAAGAAAAGCGTGTGGTTATCATCGCCAACAATTCGAAGTTTCCAATAGCTCATGTTGGCAAGACGAAGATCGTCCCTCGGCGTAGTAACAAAGAGGTACTTTTAGATAATGTCATTCATGTACCAGGTATGACAAAGAACTTGTTATCAGTAACTGACAACAAATGGACACCATGTGGTGTTCGGGCCTATCCAACGTAAAGTCTATCATAGCCATGATAGTAGTATGCTTGTCATGGAAGGAAGACAGATGGAGTCTGTCTATGTCTTGTAAGCCAAAGAGGCTTATATGGACAAGACTGGGAAGAAAGACACTACTATTTTATGGCAAGCTTGGCTTGGGCATGTGAGCTACCAGAAGATAAAAGAGATGATTAGAAAATCAACTTTCAAGTGTCTTCGACAATCGGAGATTCGTGAAGATACTATCTGTCTTGGTTGTCAATATGGCAAAGTACATCAGTTGCCATTTAAGGAGTCGTAGTTCAGAGCAAAGTTTCCTTTAGAGCTTGTTCACTTGGATGCCTTTGGTCCAGTGAAGCAAGCATTGGTCACCGGTTTAAGGTATATGATTACTTTCATTGATAACTACTCGAGACATGTGTGGGTATACCTTATGAGGGAGAATCTGAAGCATTGCCAATGTTCAAGACTTTAAAAGAGGACGTAGAGAAGGAGCTCTGAACTATGATGAAGAGTTTTCGTACTGACAATGGAGGCGAATACACATCAAACGAGTTCAAAATGTTGCTTCGCCAAAACAATATCTACAAGCAGTTGACTTGTCCAGATACACCTCAACAAAATGGCGTTGCAGAAAGATAGAATCGCCATCTAGCTGAGACTTGTAGAAGCATGCTGTATGACAAGAATGTGCCACCTTGCTCTTGGGCAGGGTGCATGAAGACAGCGGCACATGTCATCAATAGATTACCATGTGTTCATCATTCGTCAAGCTCTGGAAGTTGAAGACTTCCGAGTTTTCGAATGTGTGTGCTATGTGTTCGTCCTGAACCACCTTCAAAGCAAGTTTGACAAGAAGGCTGTTTGATGTATCTTCGTTGGATACGATTATTAACAAAAGGGATGAAAGTGTGTTGATCCCAACATACGAAGATGCTATCCATCAAGAAATGTGGTGTTCGATGAAACATCATCTTGGTGGAGCCCTCAGTTAATCACTTTAGCAGATTCAAAAATGATTCAAGAGATGCTATAGGAGAGACTCGACAAAGAGAAGGAAGCTACTCTTCATCTAGAACTTCCTCTAAAATCTGAAGGTCACGAAGGAGAGAGTCATATCCTAAATCTTTAAGGAAGGGAAGTAGTTGATGCTTGCTGTCATACGCATGTCAAATTTGAATTTTTTTTTGTTTTTTTGGGTATGGGTCAAATTTGAATTTTTATGCACTCACTTTTACTCTAAAAAAAGTTAAATTAATATAGTAGTGGAAATAAGGTTCAAACCCATAGGGACGATCATAATATTTTTTTTTAGTCACTATAAAATATTTATAAATATGAAAGTTAAGATTTGGCGGGTTTTGTTTTTTACTGATGAAACTAATTAAATGATTGAAAATTAAACTAAAATAGTCTAAACTTATGAAAGAAGTTGATTGAGGTGTTTTCTTATATGATAAAAAGGTAGAAAGATCGACTAATTATGTTCTACCTATTTAGGATCAATCATGGATGAATATCATATAGATTCGTTATTTTGATAGGTTTTGTCGTGACACCTTTTGGCTTCAAGTATAGCATTTGCTGAATTGTTAATTACCAAAGAGTTTATATAATTAACTTAATCTATCTATCGCTAACATACGGATGGGCTCGTATATGCTAAAAATAAATAAATTGAATCAAAGCAAGAAAATATACCAAACACAAACATTAATAGCAATGAGCTTAAACTATATAGGTTCACATCCAATCAATCATAACGTCACGACAATGAGTTTAAATCATGAATTGTTATTTTGCAACCAATATAATCACTTAGCGCGATTAATAGTTAGGTTATGTCATCAATAGGGGATCAAGGTATTTGATTTCATAACATATAATGGATTAAGGTCATATTTCATGCATCAATCTTAACATAAGAAACTGATTTTGGTGATCTGACTTATCTCATGATCCGGACTAGTTAGAATTTTATTAATCTATCCCTACTATATAATTACTCTCTCATTAAATCAATCATCCTCATCTTCATTACTCACATCATCACAACCATAACTATAAGCAAAATAGAGAAAGAAGAATAATACAGTGTAGAAGAACGAAAGTTCAATGATGAATAGATGAAATCAAAAGCATTACAAATAAAATCCGATTTCCGAAATATAGAAAAACGATAATCTAAACTAGGGTTTTTGAGAGGAGAAAGGTGACCGAAAGGCCATAGAAAAAAGGAAGAAAATACACTGATATTTATTGAAAACCCAAAAACAATTCTAAATTTGAATGAAACAAACTGAATCTGGACATTTGACCTACGTAATGACCATTACAGGGAACCTCTAACGGTGGTTACACTGCTTGGCTTCTCAAATCTTTGAGTTTAGAGATTGTAACACTCGTTACACGGGGTGTAACGGTCATTATAGTCCAGGAAATAACCAACAACATACTTTTTTTTGCTCCGAACTCTGTCCTAATCAATGGTATACCTTATGTAGCCCCTATATCATCATAAAACACTTAATGATATCATTTGCACCCTCAAAATGGCCTTGAATCATCATCTATGCATCGTTTAACTTTTATGGATTATTCTCGCTCAAAAAAGTCTCAAAAGCATCGGTTTAACTCCAAAACAGCTCCAAACGTCTTTAAACATTAACACCATCATCAAATGCATGTAACTATCACCAGAAAACATTGAAATCAACAAGAGCAATCACCAAATAATTACACTTCATCATGACCATCTTCAAGAATTTTCATCCATTTTTCACTAATTGTCAAAAAGTTGTTCTTCTCAATCAAATCTACAATGAAAACACACAAACAGCAGTATCCATGTCCAAAAACATAAACTAAACTAAAAAATGAAATAAATAATTCAAATACGACAAAACAATAGGTTTAACATAAATAAAATACGTGTGTTTACACAAACATCAGTAGTCCTTTGCAAAATAAAGTCTACAAGGATGAAGATGTAGAGAAGAAGTTGACCAAGAAGAGGGGCAGGCAAAAGGTCAACAAAAGCATCGATACCCAATCAAAGAGCAAAAGCAAATCCAAAATACGCCAATGCAGCTCTTGTTGAAGTTAACAGGCCATAGGAGCCGAATTCATATGAAAAGGCAGCTCGAGACAAGGAATGCAGACAAGCCATGCAAGAAGAGATCATTGCGTTGAATCAAAATGAGACGTGGGATTTAGTTCTGGAGCCGAAGTTTGCATAACTAATCTCTTGCAATTAGGTGTACAAAGTCAAAATCAGATATGACGGTTTCATCGAGAGATACAAAGGTCGACTGATGCGTGCCGTCGCAAGCACGTCAAATTTATATTTATAAGATCCCACTTCACTCTATAAATATGGAGTTAAATGTAGTA
>JAOVYX010020543.1:0-16912 GCA_035668315.1 Drosera spatulata | reverse complement strand
CTGGCAACTTCATCAATGAGCTCGTCATCTGTGAGATTATCTCCACCTTGATCTTCGTCACCACCATCGTCATCACCATCTGGAGATGGTGGTCTACCTACTTCTGGTCGAGAGGGGTACTCCTGGACTTCAAGTGTTGCAGCTCGAACATGCTTGTCAATTATTCGCTTGAGCTCCAACCATACTTCTGTAGAATGGATGAACTCAACTTGGTGCAGTTGAGCTTGTCTATGCCTTCCCGTCTTCATAGTGGAATCCTTCCATTCCAGTGCACCACTGAAAAAGGATATAAGGCTCTTTCGGCCTATCCTTTGTCTGAGAAGCCTTTCGTTGCAGTAGAACCATCTTCTCAACCTCTCCTTCAGTCATGCAAGTTATGTCCCCTATTAGTGTTTTGGACCTGTTTGGATGAATGGTGAATAGCTGTCGAAGTCTTGAGGGGATCAATTTTGGCCTGCTGCTTCTTGAAGTCTTCCTTTTCTTCGAAGGGGCAGCTTGTGATGGAGTAGGGGCTGGTCTCTTCTATAGTTTGGCCTGAGAAGCACTCTACTGCGGAATTGTTTATTGAGTGACTCTTCTCATGGCAGCTTCTCTGCGGATCTTTTCTGTGTCCTCTTCAAAAGCCTTATCCAATTTCCTCCATTTTGCTGCAAGATCATCCTCAGCTTGCTCTTCACTTTCGTCTATCGGAGTTGGCTCGAGAGTGCTGCTTCTGACAATCCTTCTACTTCTTAGTTTGTGTTGTTGAGCAAACTGTTGCAACATTGCCTCCTTCTGAGGTTTCCCCAAGAGAGCATCAGTCTGTGTTCTGAGTTCTTGGGCCTTCGTTCTTAGTTGCTTAACATTCTAAGGTTGATGTTGGGGAGAATAGTGAGTTAGGAAAGAAGGATAATGAGAAGGAGATGGAGAAACAGGTACCTACTGAAGAATCTGATAAGGCGCCTGAGATTCTCTCTGATCCCAAAACCCAACATTCACAGGGTGAGGGAGAATTAGCGAAAGTGACTATTGGAGGTACTGGAAAGGAGAAAGGAAAGAAGAAGAAGAAGATAGTAAAGAAGGGAGAGAAAGAGAGTATAACTATTCTGGGGGAACCCAGTCATGCGAAGTAACCAGATCAATGCACTGAGGTGCTTGCAGTGACAAAAGGTGATATTCAAGAGTTGGACACTCTCAATGAGACAATGGATTCTTTGACCTCTGTTGTGAAGAATATCAATTAACAATTTACCACTCCAAAAAAAGCAAAGAAGGCAGCTGAGCCAAGACTGATTACACCCGATATAAGATTTAATCATAGGAACCAGACCTTCCCAAAGGGTCAATTCATGATCAGCTCCACCAAATAAGCTGGAAAGAGGAAGCCCACTCCTTTGGAACCAACAACACAAAAGAAAAGAAAACCCCAGGTCGCTGAGTCTAATTCTGGATCAGACTACGAAGCAGAAGAAGCAGAAGTGGGCTCCAAATTCGAAACAAAAGAGGAGGAGTCTGAGATGAACTCCAGCAGTGAGGAGGAGCAGATCATGAAAGGGAAGAAAGGTGAAGCTCCTACTACTGATGATTCTGAATCAGAAGAGTCTCACGACAGTGGCTCTAATAAAGATGATAAAGTAGTAATGAAAAAGAAAGAAATAGCAAAGGGAAAGAAGCCCCAATTGTCTGATGTGAATGAGGAAGAAAATGAAAGAGAAGATGAAGCTGAGAGTACATCTAAAGATGACATTGAGGAGGTTCATGCTGATGAACCGGTTGTACAGGTTGAGATGCAAGAAAAAGAGAAGAAAGGGAAATTCAAAGCCCTATTGAACCGAGCCATCTTATCAGGTAAAATTATTAAGTCGATTTGGCTAGTATAGAATGGTTTGGAGTGGCTTAAGACTATCCTAGATTAGCAGAAGTGGAATGAATTGTTTGAGTCTGAGAACCTTATGTATCCAAAGGCTATATATGAGTTCTATGAAAATTCCAGCAAACTGAAGTTAAGCGGGAATCGATTCATTCTAAAGAGTCGGGTTAATGGATAAGAGGTGGTGCTTACTGATGATATCATAGGAGTGCATTTGGGTATTCTTGCTTCTGGATTTGGGAACTATAGAAAAGGGGAATGGCCCAAGATGCCTGAGATAATTCCTTTATGCATTTCAAAGAAGTTCAATGGTAACGAGGCTCTGACCAAAGCTGAATCAGTCAACATCAACTCGATGACAGATGAGAACCGGTTGCTGTTTTTTCTAATGGTTCGAGGTGTTATTCCCAGATCTTCAAGAAAGAATGAAGCCAATGGTTTGGATCTGACTATCATGGAGCTACTGTGTCGGAATGAGGAAGTGAATCTGCCCCTGTTAATGATGCATCACATGTTATATGTCAAACATCACTGGAGTCATGCTTTGCCTTATGGGATTTGACTGTCCAAGCTATTGAAGAAGATGGGCGGTGTGAAACTGAAGGACAATCGCCAACCCCATAAGACTAGCAATTTTAAGTGAGAGGTGAATGGAAGAGAACTGGATCAGCTCAGGGAGCTGGTTCAGCAAAACCTGGATAGAGGGTTGACTATGCAGAATGTTCAAAAAAATCGAAGGAGATCACTCTTTTGGAGGAGAAGCTGGCTAACCAGGAGACGATGATTGCTGACCTCAAAGCTGCCCTGGACTCTGCCTTGGCTAACTTCAAATACAATGCCTCTTTCAATCCCACAAAATAATCTAGCCCTGTTCCTTGTATCTCTTCCTTGATTTAGCCTTTATCTTGCTTTGAGCATCTCATGTTTTAAATTCTATCTGTTATGGTCTGTACTATTTGACTTTCTGGATTCTAGCCCTGGACTTTCTGTGTTTGTCTTTGCATATTCTTCTAAAATAGGTGTCACTTGACATGAAGGTTGACGATAACTCATTTTACAGGTGACTTGTAGTCTAACCTTTTTGCTGATGTCAAAAGAGGAAAACGGAATGGATGGTCACTTAGTTAGTTTTATTGTGACTTTTCATCTTGTTTAATGTTTGCCTTATCCTATCTTCTGAGTTGCTTATGTGATTCTATCTATAGTTTGCTTTGATGTCTTTAAGTGCTCTTTATTTGATTTATCTTTTTCTCTGGTGATCAAATGTAATTATCAATGCTCCTTAACAGGTTGGAGTGAGACTATTAACTTCTTTATTAACTTCTGTGAGAATATACTGCCTTGATCATGTCTATTTAGGATCCAGAACAGGAATTTTTAATGTTAATACAAGGATGTTGAGAACCTTCAGGTATGGTTTTCTGAACTGACTCATTCAGAAGAACTGGATCGTGAAGGTATGAGTTGTCTTGGTCATTAGATTTATCTGTCCTATATTTTTATGACCATCACTATTTGCCATCATCAAAAAGGGGGAAATTGTTGAACCTTGTGATGCTTTGATGATGACACAAGTTTGATGATGAGAAGGCGCAATGCACAAGCATGGGGGAATCTGATGGATACAAGATTGCATATCAAGGAAGTAATCAAACCTCAAGCCAAAGAGGACAACTCTAGTACAATACACCAAGACCACAAGATGGATTTACAGATCTGTCAAGTAGTGTAAAAGTATGTTGTAGACAGGTTGGTACTCTTGTCTGTGTGTTGTAGCAGTGAGTACATGGGATTTGAATTACCTTTAACATGTTTTCTAAAAGAACTGGTTCTTGTCACAGTGATAGTCCTGTAACAGAATCCTGATTTTTCGGGTAGTGGTTTAAAAGAGATTTTCCGTGCTTTTAAATTGGATATTTATCTCAGAAAATTATCTTTTAATCTGTAGAATGCTTTAAACAAGGTAGGCTCTTAGGGTTTTACAAAAAAAGTTGATCTTTCAACAAACTCCTATTATTATGGGATAGTGGCTAGGTTATATTTTGACGAGAGCAATTTTTGGTTTGGCCACGTTCTCCATGACTCCACCTCTCCATGAAATGCTGTTTTCACTATTTAGAGAGATGAAAAACATTCTGATCACTATCGATTCACAAAGTACAAAAATTACAAAGGATTTTTCAAGGTGTTCCTGTGAAATTCAGATTTGGTGAATCAAGAGGTTCGATGCTTTAAATGATAAAAGGTATACTCGAATCTAATGTGATCATAGCTATGTTGATTGGCAGGGTATCATTCTATATCATTGTTTGAGTCTATATTGTTTTGGTTTACAACAATCACTTGTGGAGTGGAATGTTGCGTGGAGAAACCTTAGCCTAGATTGATATAGGCGACTATAGCACAGGTGGTGTTTGTATTGTAGTTCTTCTTGTTTTAGGGTAGACTAGGTCAACGGGTTTGTAATAGGGTTTACAAGTTTGGAATCTTACAGTAGAGTCTGTAAGCTAGAGGTGATAGATTGTACTTAGGGATGCAATAGTACATTGTTGTGTCTCTACACTGGATATAACTCCCTGACTTAGTTGGGGACGAACCAGTATAAACTCTGTGTTTTTATGTTTCTGCACTAATCATCATTTTTATGAACTAAATCATCTATGTGAACCGAGTCATTTGAGTTACAATCAGCTGATTAAGTAAAATTCAAAAATTGAAAATACTCAATTCACCCCCCTCCCCCCCTTGAGTCTTTCTGTGACTGGGAATTAACAGTTTCCAATTATAAAGTTCATAGGTTAAATCAACCGTAGTTGGGAGAACCATTATTTACAATATGTGACCAGTAACCAGATAATTTCAACAATAAAGTGTCATATGAGTCGAAAATGACTTGTTTTAAAACAAACATATATATCAAACACATGCAATAATAC
Organism: Drosera spatulata; assembly: GCA_035668315.1. NCBI lineage: Eukaryota > Viridiplantae > Streptophyta > Magnoliopsida > Caryophyllales > Droseraceae > Drosera > Drosera spatulata. The sequence continues at coordinate 12,127 of JAOVYX010020543.1, read as the reverse complement.
TCAAAACACTCCAACGACTAATTAAAATAGTAAAATAACTTAAAATGACACGAAAATTTATTTGAATACACAAAAACACACGTAAAGTCAAGTGTAAGACAATATAAATAAGTGATGTAAATATCACTATATGGATTATCCAGGAGTTCCATCCTGAAATCCTCATTGGATGTCATATTACACCACTGTAAGAGTACAATGCTATAGATGTAACTTTGGTCACATATCTCATGATTGCTAGAACAAACCCAAGAAAAAAAACTTGGGTTTGGGTTCCAAAGAAAACCTGATCAAAGGACCCATAAAGAGGACCAATGTGCAGAATGAATTATTTTACGGAGCATCAAGAAACAGATTTGGTACCTGAAAAGTGGATGTTCAAGGCACATTACTGAAAATAAAGCTCTCCTAACAGAATATAAAGGGATGGATATCCTCCTATCATCTTTAGAGACAGCACAACAGGAAAGACCAAAGGTTATGGAACTTTATATATCGGTTCTTTACTCTTCAGGCATGTAGCCCATGTTAAAGAGCTTAAACATAATCTTTTATCCATAAGTCAATTGTGTGACAAAGGATTCCGTGTATCCTTCACCAAGGACACTTGTCAGGTGAAGGATAGAGACAGTGATGAAAATAAACGGGGTGGAAAAAGAAAAGACGATGTGTATGTAGTTGACTTTACCAGTTCAATATCATAGAAAGTCACTTATTTTTTACACAAATGATCCGAATGTTGTGAACTGGTTTTGGCACAGAAGAATGACACGTCTCAATTTTGAGATAATGAACGATCTGTGCTCTAGGAAATTGGTTATAGGACTATCTAAGATTAAATTTTCCAAGGATAAGCTATGTCAACAATGCTAGTATGGTAAATAAACTAAGACAAGTCTAAAAGTTATAGGTGCAGCCAAAACCACTAGGCTATTAAAACTTTTGCATATGGATCTATTTGGACCTATGTCAACTGAGAGCATTGGGAAGAAAAAATATACACTTGTAATTATTAATAATTTCATAAGGTATACTTGGGTGTTCTTTTTGCACAGCAAGAAAGATACAAATGAAAGGGACTGGAAATTGTGGCTATTCAGAGTGGCCATGGAACAGAATTTGATCAATATGACATGGATCAATACTATGATGACATTGGCACAGCACACAATTTCTCTACCCCTAGGATACCACAGCAGAACGGAGCTGCAGAGAGAAAGAACAAAACCCTGATTAAAGCTGCAAGAACCATGCTGTTAGATGCAAATATGGCGTTGCAGTACTAGGTTGAAGCTGTAAATACTGCATGCTATGTCCAAAAACAGATGTCTCATATATAAAGCGCACAAAAAGACTGCCCATGAATAATGGAAAGGCAGCGTGCCTAACATAGGATACTTTCATGTCTTTGACTATAAGTGCTTTATTCATAATAATGACAAAAGGCATCTAGCTAAGTTTGAAATAAAAGTTGATGAAGGAATATTTCTAGGATACTCTTCTGAAAGTAATGCCTTTAGGGTTCTAAACAAGAGATTTGACGCCCTAGAACAAACAGTACATGCCACGTTTGATAAGAAATACACTGTACCTTGGGACGCTCACATTTTCGATGAGGAATCGGTGTATTGTCTCAGTGATGGACATAGTAGAAAACCATCAGAAGAAGATGATCATGCATTAGAAGATAGCAATGTAGCAGAGCCCAGACCAGTAGAGCGGTAAGCAGAAGAAGATCTTGAGGATGTTACAGCATAAGCATAGGATATGAACCTTGCTGACACTATGAAGAAGAAGCATCACTCATGATCATCTAACACAAAAAAATTATTGGAAATGTGGATGATCCAGTGAAGACCAGAAGTAGAACAGCTCTAGAATACTTATCTGCATGTTTTCTCTCACAATTGAGCCTAAAAAGCCTAGGGAAGCACTAAGATGTCCCCACTAGATTCAAGCAATGCAGGAAGAATTAATGAGTTCAAAAGGAATGAGGTATGAAGACTTCTTCCTAAACCTAAGGATTATCCTATTGTAGGAGTAAAATGGGTATTTAGAAATAAGACTAATGCAAATGGTATCATCATAAGAAATAAGACTAGACTAGTTTCTAAGGGGTATTCATAGGAACAAAGAATATATTATGATGAAACTTTTACTCTAGTGGCTAGATTGAAAGCAATTAGAAAGTTCTTGGCATATGCGGCTTATCAGGGATTCAAGGTATATCAAATGGATGTGAAAAGTGTATTTTTAAATGGTGAACTTCAAGAGGAAGTATATGTTGAACAACTAACAGGATTTGAGGATCATGGATATCCTGATCATGTATACAGATTCGATAAGGCACTCTATGGGTTAAAATAAGCACCAAGAACATGTTATGACACTCTATCCTCGTATTTACTAGAAAATAATTTCTCTAGATGAAAATTAGACACAATTTTATGGTGGCAATAGGATGTACGATAGACAAGAAAAATACAAGTGGTTCATGCCAATTTTTGGAAGATAGGCTCATTTCATGGTTTAGCAAGAAGCAGACTACTGTGTCAATAGCTACGACTAAAGCTGAATATGTGGCAGCAGGGAGTTATGTAGTACAGATCCTTTGGATGAGGTCATAGCTTCTTGACTACGGTATCATATATCACTTCATCTGGGATCACGTTCAAAAGAAAAATGTCACACTTGAATTTATCTCAACTCATAAACAAGTAGTAGATATTTTCACAAAACCCCTAGATGAAAGGAAATTTTGTCATTTTAGAGAAGAGTTAGGAATGATAGAGTATGATTTATAGGTAACAATAGAGTAACATATAGTAACTCTGTCGGGTAACATAACAAAGCAAGATAGCACTCTACTGATGAACTCTGCTGATGACTCGCAAAACTGTTTTTTCAAATTCCAACGGTTATAATTCTATTTTGAGAAATATATAGTCGTTGTGATTTCTACGTGTGTCAGTTACTTTATCTTACTTATAAGTACACGTGCCATAGAAAAATTTTCATACTTTACGATATTCTCATCTCAAGCTCACTCTCTCTCTCTCTCTCACCCTATTGACAAACCTTAGCTCTCTCAAGCATACAATGAAAGAAATGTGAGTCTCTAATTCGAAAAAGAAAGTATTTAATTTTTTTGATTCTAGTGTTAGTTCTCTCTTACTTCTGCTAATTTTTTGTTTCACATCTCGTTTTAAATTTTATGTAATCTCAATGGCAATCACCTTAGTGGTGGTGGTGATCACAAGGGAAGGACTTCTTGTTGATGCAGCATCATCTATGTTAGTTGTAATCGGATTAGAGTCTGCTGCGATAGACTCTACTGCAATAGGGTTTGCTCTTGCCTCTTGGGAGGCTTTACTGCGTGTAATAAACCAAGAAAATAAATATGACATTCTTCAAAAATAAACGAAAAAGATTACAGTTGAACTTCTCAATAAGCCATTGAAAGTTCCCAAACTGTGAGGGAACACGGGCTGTGTCACTATGGACAATGAGCCACTTCCTAGAATGTGAGGGAGCACAGGCCATGTACATGGTCACTCACCCTTCCCCTTATCCCTTTCTTTTCCCTCACCATTTTCATCCCCTCATTTTCCCTCTTCCTCTCACCCCGACACCCACCATCGACGCTGCCAGCCAACAACGGCCGTGCCGTCATTGCCAATCACCACATCACCGTCGTCACCCTCCTTTCCCCCCTCCCCGCGCAACCAACCCCTCTCCTTTTCCAGCCGCCACCGATGAGCCCAGCATCATCGTCGCGTCACCACTGTGATTTTCCAGCCGCCAACCATCGCCCCACTTCCCGATCTCCCCACCCAAAGCACCGGGCAATCCTTACCCAAACCTCCCCACCACCAAACAACTTTCTTGCCAACCACCTCGCTCCGTTGCTAGCAGCCGCCTACTGCCACAGTTACCAGCCGTTGCCAGCCTGCCAGCTGCCTTGTTCCACTCTTCCCTCTAGCGCAAGGTAACCCAACTCCTCAAATTCCCCATTGTGCGAACTGAGACATGTTATGTGCATGAGTGTTTGTGATGTGTGGTGATGCTTTACTGGAATTCTGATTTCTTGATTGCTGTGATGTGGACTGTGGTAGTCATGGAATGATGATCCATGGGTTTGTAGTGAGTTGGAGGTTGGTGATGATGTACGACGATCGGGTGGTTAAGGGTGATTACTGTTGGATTAACGACTTAAGTAATGGTTATGCGATGAATGTAAACTAGAGCTGAGCACGCCATATGATAAATAAAGTACGTCATATAAGAGACTCATCATAATTATGGAAATTAGAATGATGCGAGTTAAAATATATAATTTAAAATCTCTAAGAAATCGAGCTTCATGGGTTGGTTATATCGCTGGTAGCGATGAGTTCGGTGGGGTCTAGATGGCAGGATATTGTTGAGGGAGGAAGAAGGTTAGTTTCTTCCTTTTCGAGTGTGGTTGCATTGGATAAGGGGCAGATACCCCTTCTGTAAATTGCTAGTCGCATTGTATAAGGGGCAGAGACCCCTTCTGTAAATTGGTGGTCGCATTGGATAAGGGGCGAATACCCCTTCTGTAAATTGGTGGTTGCATTGGATAACGGACGGAGAGCCCTTCTTTGATTATGTGGTCTAAAGGTGAAAGTCAATATCATTGTGGGGTTGTAGCAGTGATAGCAAATAATACTACTAAGAAAGTATGACGGGATAGACCCTTGTGGGGTTGTAAAAGGAATGATCAAAGTAAAAGAATGATAGAATGATCGGGATCTAATAATAATAAACTAAAAAGGGATTTTAATATACTGGCAGACGTAACGTGCTATAGCAGGTGCCAGGGTCATAGCACATGACGTCCCACCCATGGAATTACCCGGGGTCTACTGAGCGAATCTCTTGCTCATGGGCTTCTTTTTCCTGTTTGGTTTGCTTTTTCCTTGTTAGGTTCAGGTGAGGATGGCGAGGCCTTCGAGTAGCTGCGCCTGGAGAATGCTCCTTGCATAGTATGCATTATTAGAACGCGTGGCGGTACTTTGGGCCTAAAGGCCAAATTATGAATGATTATAATAATTGATTATTGTATTCTGTGGCTACTTGGTTATACTTTGGGGGTTGTAAAATAATCTGTACTAAACATTTCACATCAGTATTTTGGGTTTGTGAACTGAGAATCATTTAGAACTGCTCCCTCTTATGTTCTCTTATGTAAATCCTATTACTATTTTGCCTTGATATGGACTCTTGTCTGTAGCGGCAGTGACGTCACATGTAAATGACGCTAGGTACGGCCCGTGGTGTTACAGAATGGTATTAAAACCAAGGGTTTATGATGAGAACTTAAGACAAGTTCAAGATGAGGGCATTTGGAGGATAAAAGGTGGAAATATACTACGATTGGGGTGTAGATGCACCTTTTGTTGGTTGGAAGGCGTTTACTAGGAGTTCTTCTCGTTCTATTTCAAGATGCTATACGATGTTAAGCGGGAAGTGGACCAAGTCCTGGAAATGATCCCTCGCCATCGCCTTAGGGATAGCCTGAATGATCACACCGCGTGGATTCACCACAAGTTCTTGCCAAAAGCCGCCAATCTGAATTGTTGCTTTAAGCACCCAATCTTCCAAGCTAAGGTGTTATTAGTATCCCTCCCTCAAGAAAGGTTCAGGGGATATCACGAGACTTACGTTGATCTACTGGTCGATGGGGTACCCAAAAGGAAGTATTTCGAGAATGGCAAATGGAAGATGAGTTTTGATGACTTGGTCGACCATATCAGTTCTGGTCATGTGATTGAGGGCACCAATATATAACATTTGGTTCGATATCAGACGAATTTATCAACATGTGTATAAGTTCATAAGGACAATGCGTGCAAATTAAGGGATTTGGATGTGGACGGCATGAGGCCACATTAATGTGGACCTCTAAATGTATTAATTATTACTTTCGGACATGCCGTTAGTGCATTTGGACAGTATAAGGTCACGTTCTTATGGGCCTCTAATTTAATGAGTATTACCTTAAGTCCTGTCTTCTGTTCACCTTGTGTTACTATATATGCTAGCAAGGTAGTCCACTATGACCCAGATATAACGAGAGAATTTCGTGTTTATTCATTGCAGATATCTATGGATCCTTATAACGAGGATGGTGCTAATTCCTCGAAGATCCCCGCACTTCTAGGCAGGAGTTATGGACAACCCCGAGCGGGGGGCTCTCAAACTCAGCGAGCGACGAACCCACCAGGTGATTGATTCACTGAGTTCTTAGTTGATGAGCTCATCAAGGCTAGGAACCGGGGGCCGCAACCAGCAGAGGACCATGATATCATGCTCCGAAATATTAATGCACTCAACCCGCCACGGTTCATTCGAGAGGGCAACCCCACTCTGTTGGAGGAGTGGATTAGAGAATTCGAGAAACTATTTGCTGCTATTTAATGTTCAGAACATTGGCGGGTGAACTATGCCATTTACTACCTCAGAGGAGAGGCCGATGCTTGGTGGCATACCGTGGAGGACTGTGCCTGAGCCCCAGGGTTCGACTGGGCGGGATTCACTTAAATGCTTTAGAACAGTTATTACCCTGAGCAGCTACTACAGCAAGGGGATACCCCTTTTGTAAATTGGTGGTCGCATTGGATAAGGGGCGGAAACCCCTTTTGTAAATTGGTGGTCGCATTGGATAAGGGGAGGATATCCCTTCTTTGATTCTGTGGTCTAAAGGTGAATGTCAATATCACTATAGCACGTGCTGCACTGATAACAAATGATGCTACTAAGAAAGCATGACGGGATAGACCCTCGTGGGGTTGTAAGTAAAGGAATGATCAATGTAAAAGAATGATAAAATGATCGGGGTCTAATAATAATAAACTAAAAAGGGGCTTTAATATACTGGCAGACATAACGTGCTATAGCAGGTACTGGGGTTATAGCACTTGACGTCCCACCTATGGCAGTACCCAGGGTCTACTGAACGAATCTCTTGCTCATGGGTTTCTTTTTCCTGTTTAGTTTGCTATTTCCTTGTTAGGTTTAGGTGAGAATGACGAGGCCTCTGAGTATGTGTTATTAGAACGCGTGGCGGTACTTTGGGCCTCAAGGACAAATTATGGATGATTATAATAATTGATTGTTGTATTCTGTGGCTACTTGATTATACTTTCGGGGTTATAAAATAATCTATACTGAATGTTTCACATCAATAGTTTGGGTTTGTGAACTGAGAATCATTTAGAATTTGCTCCATCTTATGTTCTCTTATGTAAACCCTATTACTATTTTGTCTTGTTATGAACTCCTGTCTGTAGCGACAGTGACATCACGTGTCAATGATGCTAGGTACGGCCTGTGGCGTTACATGCTGAGAGATGAATCAGCAGGGAGGACTAACTTCCTGTTTTCCAATCCCTTCTTGGCCTTCTATTTTCAGACCTTCTTGAGTGCTTTGGCTGAGGTAGGGACGTTTGTGGCTTCTGCAGATGCAACAGAAGGAGGTTGGAGAGTGTTCTGGATTGCAGAAGGCTCAGACTTTATTGCTGTTTGTAAAGCCTCGGCGGCCTCTGCAGCAGCAGCCTTAGCAGCATCCTCACTGCCAAGTTTCACTCCTCAGTTGGAGATAGCCTTTAAGTTGATTACCTTGTTGATATTCAGCTTCTTTCCTTCCTTTAAGGGGAGGGCTAGCACATGCTCAAGGATCATGCTCCAGATCCTTCCAAAGAAGTTTTTCTCATAGCCTAAGGCCAGTTGTTGTAGAAGAATGTTTGTGCAATTCATCTTTTTCTTTAGGAGAATGGCACTCATGATTGTCAATTGATCTTCTGTTATATGATCCCCGGACAGCAGCACCTGCTTTATCATCACGTCTACCCGTAGCTTGTATTTGAGGAGTAGTACAGCCCCCATTGTTCGCAGGGGATGATCTTGGTCGTCTCCACTAAGCATTTGCAACCTTGTCGTCTGTATAATTTTCTCGTCCACAGAGTTCTCTCCCTCCTTGGAGAGTTTCAAGGCCTATTCAAGGGTTTCTATATCAATTGTGAGATCCTTGTCTTCAACTTTACCATAAATCTTAATCCCATCATCATCTTCTGTGACGTTATTTTTATCTGCTCTTACATTGTCTAGGAATTATTGTATTGTCCCCAAAAAGATCAAACTATTGTGCCTAAGAACAAATTTTAGACCCATAAGTGACAACAAATTAGCGACTTCTTTGATGTCATCACTGGCCAGATTAAGAGAGTCGAAATCAACCACAAACCTTATTTGGAACTTGGCTTCTAAGGATTCGGGTTCAGTTGCATCCTTGGATTTGGTCATTTTGGGTGCCATTAGATATTTTTGGAAGTTGAGAGAGTTTTGAGTGTGTGGGATTTTTAGAGAGAGAAAGGGTTTATGCAGTATAGTAATCGTAAAGAGTAAAAAGCTTGACATGGGTCTCTATTTATAGTAAAAATAGAAACCTTTTTAATTGGATAATGAAAAGGTGGGTTGTGTATATGGCCAAAAACTGCTTCTTAGGAAATAGCACAGTAATGATGTGACTGTTCAGTGTTAGTGTAACGTATCTTACTACAATAAGGGTAAACTTTGCTGTAGTAAGATAATTCCCGAGCATTACTACAGTAAGGTGTGAACCTTGTTACAGTAGCTTGACACTCTGTTTACAGAAATGTTCATTCAAAGGGACTAATGCCATACTCATTTAAATCTAACATACCTAAATCTCCTCTAAAATAAACAAATTTAGATTCCTCTAAGGGTTTTGTGAAAATATCTGCTATTTTATTTTCAGTCCCTTTTGTACATGATGTCTAATGAAGTGATATCGTATATCTATATGTTTTGTCCCATAATAGAACACACGATTTTCAGACATAACAATTACAGAGGTGTTATCACAATAGATAGGAGTTTTAGGAATACTTAGTCCATAGTCAAGAAGTTGAGACTTCATCCAAAGGATCTGTGCAACATAGCTTGCGGCAGCAAAGTATTCGGCTTCTGCAGTAGAGGTTGACACAGTTATCTATTTCTTGCTGAACCATGATACTAATCTTGAACCAAGATGTTAACATAATCCACTTGTACTTTTCCTATCTATTCTACAACTTGCAAAGTCAGTATCTGAAAAATCCATTAGTTCTAATCCATATTTCTTTGGATAACATAACCCTATTTCAAGAGTCCCTTTGAGATATCTCAAGATTCTCTTGACTACAGTAAGGTGTGATTCCTTAGGATTGGATTGGTACCTGACAAAAACACACACAAAATACATGATATCAAGCCTACTTGTAGTAAGGTATAGTAATGATCCAATGATACCCCTGTATAACTTTTGATCAATTGATTTGCCATATTCATCCTTATCTATTTGGATAGTTGTTGGTGTCTTCATTGTGGAGGCATTTTCTAAACCAAACTTCTTAACCATATTTCTAAGATACTTCGATTGGTTTATAAAAGTACCTTTATCACATTGTTGCACTTGAAGACCAAGGAAGTACTAGAGTTCACCCATGAGACTCATCTGAAACTTAGATGTCATGAGCTTAGAAAATCTATCGCATAAGTTTTTACCTGTACTCCCAAAAATAATATCATCAACATATATTTGCACCAATAAAATATGATCCTGGTGATGCTTGATGAAAAGGGTTTTGTCTACTTTTTCCTCTCTTAAAGCCATGATCAATGAAGAACCTTGACAAGGTTTCATACCAAGCTATTGGAGCTTGTTTCAATCCATAAAGGGCTTTGTCAAGCCTATAGACAGATTCTGGATACTTATAATCCTCAAAGCCAGGTGGTTGTTCTACATATACCTCTGCATTCAATTTTCCATTTAGGAATGTACTTTTAACATCCATTTGATATACTTTAAAGTCCATATAGGCACCATATGCTATGAACATTCTTATGGCTTTAAGTCTAGCTAAAGGAGCAAAGGTTCTATCAAAATCAATACCTTCCTCCTGTGAGTATCCTTTGGCAACAAGTCTAGTCTTGTTCATGATTATAGTCCCATTTTCATCACTTCTGTTTCTAAATACCTACTTGCACCCTACAATGGGGTAATTCTTAGGTCTAGGAACTAAATATCATACCTCATCTCTCTTAAATTCATTGAGTTCTTCTTGCGTGACATTGATCTAGTCATTATCTTTAAGGGCTTCTTCAATCTTCTTAGGTTCTATTTCAGAAATGAAGCATGCAGAAAGACATTCTACTGTAGTAGCCCTCCTAGTCCTTACTGGATCATTTGCGTCACCTATGATGTACTCAGCTGGATGATCTTCTGCCCATTGTCTTCTCTATCTTGCATCATCCTCAGCTGGCATTTGCTCTTCTGTATGCAACTCTTCTGCAGTTTATTGAGGTTTTACTGTTGGTAACTCTTTTGAAGCTTCCTTTATTGTATTTCGTTCTTCTTTATCCTGTTCATCATTCTCGTCAACATACATTGCTGCATTTTCATTAGTGTAATCCTGCTTATCTGCATGGTCACACTCATCAAAAGAAACATGAACAACTTCCTCAATCACATTAGTTCTAAGGTTCAGTACTCTAAAAGCCTTACTGAGAGAGGAGTAACCTAGAAAAATTCCATCATCAACTTTCGACCAAAACTTTCCATTGTTTACTTTATCATTTATATGAATAAAGCATTTCCACCCAAAAATATGAAAGTAGTTTATGGATGAAGCCTGATGTGTGTGTAAACACGCGTCTTTTTCTTAGTCAAAGTTTCTTGTTTGTGTGAAGTTTTTGTATTAATTTGTGTCATTTTAGTTCCTTTTACTATTTAAAGTGTAGATACTGCCGTATTTGTTGTTTTCATCACAGAGTTGAAGAAATCGAATACTTTTAATGTAATGAATATTTTGAAGTTTTCAAGAATATTTTGGAGTGCTAATTTTCATGTTCTACTAGCTATTAGAAAGAATAGGGAACAAACCGGAGAAAAAACGGAGCTAAATTGAAAAAGTTATGCGAGTTTGAAAATCGACTGATTTTGTGACCTTTGGCACGACCCGTGCGACATGAGCACGAATCGTGCTGGGTGTGTTTGCTTGGCACGAGCTGTGCCTGACCACAAATCTGTAATTCTTATCTTCATTATTTTTTGGGAAATCAGTTATTTTTCATTTCTCTATAAATACCCACGATGAAATATCATTTTCCAGAGAGTTTTTCATCAGGTTTTCCAGAGGGAAGAGCCTCCGATCCAATCCGAGACGACGAATTTCATGGACAACATCGAGAGCTACTCCAAGGAAGATTGAGATCTACACTAAGCTACGTTCGACCATTGTAGGGATTATCATCGGCCGTCATCTAGACCAATCTCTGTTGTTTTGGGGTTTAGTATCTCTTTTCTTTATTCATTATGGTTTGTAATGACTTTTGTGATCATTTCATGAATTTTTCATTCTCATTATGACGGTTGTAGCGTAAATCTTTGAGTATGGCTTACTGATTTAATCTTGCTCATGGATTTTATGAGATGTGATTTCTAATTTCAATAATTTTATGTTCAAAGCTTATGGTATAATGTTTATGTGTTGATTTATCCCTAATTATTTATTTTATGTATTACGACTGATCATCTTAGTACATAGGAGAAGTATGTATCCAGTTAAGCCATTCTCTTTTGGTTGATGTCTGTAGCAAGTTTACAGATTAATGGCATTCTATTTTGGTTAACCTATGATCAAGTGAAAATGAGCAAGATATGGCGCAAATCTGTGTTAGGTTAATATTGTGAGGTGTTAGAGAAATATTCGTAATGCGATATGTTTAGTTTGTGTTATATTCTTGGTTGGACATAGAGTAAATGTGTTAGTTTGGTTATGGCATGCTTTATGATGACCAATAGCTTTAATCGGTAACTCTCTTTATGTTGAACTTAATTACAAACACCTATCATAATAGAACATACAATGAGAATTATTAGTCTATGATTGAAATCCATGACAAGCGAAGATCACGCAGGCCATACGCTGTGTTGAAGTAGATTAAACTCTGGAGAAAAATCTAAAACTGAATCATCTTAGTCTAATATATTGTTCTGTTAATTTTTTGTTTCTTTTCAACAACACCTCCTCCCCCCCCC
>JAOVYX010020542.1:0-11729 GCA_035668315.1 Drosera spatulata | reverse complement strand
CTCTTGGAATTCAAAAAAATATTCCTAAAACTATGTCATAAAGATTATGAAATTTATCTTCTAAATTTCTACCATAAATTTTTTTTTTGATTAATTAAAATAATAGGAGTGACCTTTTGGTGTATTAGTTTGAAAAAGATGACCTTTTTGTAAAAAAACACTTGGAAAATTCAATCTATTCCCATACTTGTTGCAGAAGAGCAAGGCTCTGAAAGAAAGCTCAACGCACGCAAAGCAAATAGCGAAGGCTTCTTCTCTTTCAATATTAGCTACCAGTACATTTTCTCTTGGAATTCAAAAAAATATTCCTAAAACTATGTCATAAAGATTATGAAATTTATCTTCTAAATTTCTACCATAATTTTTTTTTGATTTATTAAGTGCAAAAATTGATATTATATTATTAGGTAATAATTTAATAGAATAAATAACCATTAAGGGACATATATGTCATAGAGGGGGTTCTTTGTCCAATATTGAAAATCAAGTACATTAATTTCTCCATTTTTAAAATTATGGGGGGTTATGTGTTATGAGAGGGGGGTTCCTTCTCTAATGTTGAAGACCTAGTACACTTATTTATCCATTTTAAAACCTAAAAGGGTTATGTGTCTTTTGACAAAAACTTAGGAGGGTTATGTGAAATTTACCCTTTATTCTTTTAAATTATTAGCTAATAATATAATGTCAGTTTTTCAACCAAAAAAATATTTTGGTAAAAATTTAGAAGATAAATTTCACAATCTTTGAGATAGTTTTAGGAATACTTTTTTAAATTCCTAAAAAAAGATGTTCATAGATTGGATTTTCCAAAGTCGCATACTAAAAGATTTTTAAATCGAATCTTTTAAAATTGAAAAACCCCTAATTTAATTACTAAAACAATCAAAATTTTCACCACTAATATTTATGAAAATCAATACATAAAAAGTTCTTGAGAATAGTTTAAATAATATCTATATCAATTTTTAGGGGAATTTTTTTGAAAAGTACCACTTGAAAGTTTTTATCCAAGGATTACCACCAAGAATTTTAATTCCCTACAGGATTTGTAAACCTAATTGTCTCTCCCTATCTCGATTCCCCCCCCCCCCTCTCTCTCTTTCTCTCTCCCTCTCTTACTCCCATGCGATGAAGGTGATTTTGTGTAAATTTCAAGCACGGCACCATCAAAATTCGAGAGGTTAAGCTCGAAATCTTCTCTCCGACTACAAAATCAAGGGCATATTTCAGCTCAAAACTCGAAATCTCCCCTCCTCTAGCTCAAAATCTCCTTGTTTCCATCATGCCTCCAAAGAAGCAATCAAAATCATCACCACAATCTAAATCGAGAGGTTCAGGTTCATAAAATCCGATTTCGCCTTTTGATTTGGTTAATTGTAGTAGTAATTGACTAAATCTCATAATGCATGTTAAAACAAGATCGAATTAATGCATGCTTTCACCCATTGAAATACTAATACCTCTGTCCAAAATTGATACACGAGAGTGAAACGACAAACCTAGAAATCATGTTGCTAGTACGCCGATCTACTACGCATCATCTAATATGTCTGTCTAAAGTAGTACGCCTACCTGAACTAGTATGCCTACCTCAATTAGTATGTCTGTCTGAATTAGTTTGCCTAACTTAGTAATCCAAAGCAGTATGCCAAAACACTGAATTGTTAAAAAGTAGTATGCCCGTGAAAAAAATTTAGTATGTCAAAACACTAAAAAGCTCTTGTTGTAAAGTAGTTACGCATGTGAAAAACCAGTACATCATAACAAGAAAAATCTTTTTTTTAAAAAGTAGTACGCTTGTAAAAAAAAAAAAATATAGTATGCCATAATAATGAATATTGGCCTATTTTTCTAGGAGTCTTGATCTTATACACACACTAGAAACCATGACCTGATAAATTATCTATTATGCATGATCTAGAATGCCACAATGTAAAGAGTGATTGGAAAAATCTATTTAAATAATACTAGTATGCTTGAGCTAAAAACTAGTACACCATAATGTAAAAAACTATCGAAAAAGCATGTTAATTGTTGTTTACTTTGTTTTTTTTTTTTTTTTTTTTTTTTTTTTTTTTTCTGTTCTTCTTATTCAAGAAGCAAGCAGCAATATCGCTCCTCGTTGACAACACTTTTCACAAGAATGAAAAATCATGTGTCCATAAACCAGCAGATCCAATACCTGAAGAAGATCATTTTGGACACTGATAGCAAACAACCTCATCGAGGATAAGTGCAAGAAGAGCGATATATTCATTAGACAAGTTATGAGCAAGTATTTTATTCAAATGGAAGCTTTTCATCTTAAAAAAAAAGGGCTATCAAGATTGCTATGATGGACATCAAACTGAATTTCGATATTGTTGATGGAGAAAGGAAGATCAATACTTGACTTGGTCTGAATGATCAATCGAACTTCATTGCAAGGAGATTTCCGCTGAACCTTTTATTCAGATGTGAAGGACAAAAAGGAGCTAACTAGAGCAAACATTTTGGTTGCATTCAAAGATATTTTCTCTGGAGATCAAGAAGTCAATGCCGAGGATGTGGCCAGACTAATGATGCTGTTGCTACTTTGACACTCTTTGTACCTACAAAGAGAAAAACACTAAAATCGAGTTATGTCAGCTATGTCGAGGACATAGAACAAATGCGCAACTATAACTGGACAGAGCACATCTTTTAGCATTTGATCTCTTCCTTGGATGAGAATGCAAAAACACTTCAACAAATTTATGGATGTGTCATGGCTATATCGGTAAGTCGAAATACAAATTCATGCACTATTTATACAATTCAGCACTCTTTTGTACTCTTTTTTTTAACTTGGTCTTCAAATTGACATGTAGTTCTGGATTTGTCAGCACACCGGTGTAATCAATCCAGATAAGACGAGGAAATATCAATATGTATAAAATGGGACTTGAGGAAGCTACCAGTTCATGTCACAACATTGATAGAAAAAAAAAAAATCCACAATGACAAGGTATTAAACTAATTGAAAATTATACATGGTAAATCTAAAAAGTATAACTTGTAATGAAGTAGTACGCCAATAAAAACAAGTAGTACGTTCGTTGATTATGAAACTAAATTAGCAACTAGTGCGCTTGTAAGAACATGTAGTGCGTTTATTGATTATGATTATGAAAACCAAATTAAAAACTAGTACTTCTATAAATTTACTAGTACGTCTATTGTTGTTAATGATCATTAATTAACAACTAGTACGTCTATTAAAGCAAATAGTACGTTTGGTGCTATTGTTGACAAATGAATAAGTTGCACGCCTATAAATAAAGTAGTACGCCTTTATAGAAAAATGTGACCTTATAACTGGAGAACTTTTTTCACTTTTTTTCTCCTTATCTACCGACAGGTGATCGTTGGCAGTCTAGAACCCACTGATAATGAGAGACAACAATACATGAAAATAGAAAAAGAAAGTCACGAAGAATGACAGGATGATGATGATGATGATACTGAAAATGAAGAAAACAACAATGGCGAATATGATCTTCCACTAGTTGAACGCAATCCGAAAGTTGATGAGAACGAAGAACCAGAGGATGAGAAAGACCAACACATGGATCAATGTGAAGTGCGGGAACATTAGTATGTACCGTCATTGGATCACTATGTACCGCCATTGGATGATATTGAAGAGCCGGCGGAGATAGATGATGGATTATCTAAGCTTGTTAGTATTATCGAGATGTCTACCACCAAGGAGGCATTTGATACTCAGATCCAAAAACTGGAGGAGGATTTGCGCATCCTAAAAAATAATGTGGCACATGAGATTCAGTTACATAATGAAACACGGGAGAAGTGCACCTTTCTAAACAATGAGTGCACCAAAATGAAGGCTGATCTTCTAAATGTTGATGACAAGGTGATTGTGCTGATGCTCACGTTGAAAAGGTTGAATGAATAGCTCATGGCACAACTTTCCTCCAGCTCATGAAAAGGTTGGTAGTGTTTGGAATTGGGTGTTTGGTGGTTGTGTAGACAATAATTTGATTTGGATTTAATTCCGAAGCACATAGACTCACAAATAGGTAGAATGTCTTAATATTTACATAATCCACAAATCTCACATGTGATTAAAAGGCCCAACCTTTTTGAAGCGCCCAACCCACCAAAATAAAAATAAAATAAAATAAAAATTGAACCATTTAATTCAAAACAAAAATTCTGACCCAAATCGAAATCAGGCCTGACCTATTCCAATATCTTCACAAAAGATGAAAAAAACAAAGAAAAATAATTCTGATTTCTTTCAGTACTACAACCGAGAATATCTTCTTAAAGCATGAAGATTCTCTCCATTCACAAAAGTCAAAATCGAACAATCAGTTTAGAGGTAGCTAAGTAAATCATTAAACATTTAACAGAAAATATCTTTAGATTGTCTTAGACTCCTTAAGTTGAGATCTTAGCTACATTTAGGTAGATTAAGAAAAAACGATGGAAAATCAATTAGATTTGACCTTTAGAAAAATTAACCATAAAATTTGAAAATTGACGAAATCCTTAAGGAAATAATCAATTTTGACAAAAATTCCCACTTAGGTGAATAAATCAATAGAAACCAATCAAATTCACACTTAGGTGAATAAAATTCAAAAAATCTATAAAACAGATGGATTAAAATTTAGGTTGACTTTTAGAACTCGACTTAGTCCCATCAGGAGTCAATTAGTCTTAAAACTGATACAGACGGAGACTTCCTAATTTCAGAACTACGCTTGGTTTGATCCCTCTAAGGTTAAAGATCTGACGAGGGTATGTAGGAAACCTTTTTAGAAGATTCGACCATAATTTGAACTAAGTTTGACCTGATCTTGGACTCCGCAAGTATGTAGACAACCGTTAAGGGTTTCGATCAAAATATTTATATACTCCCTATTTTTTCCTAACTTATTTTTGCAAAGAACATAAATAGACAGTACAATTGGAAGCCAAGACTATCTAATAGAGGAAACCTTTGAAAGTAGAGGCCGGATCCAGTGAGGGGGTGATGGGTGTTAGCAGCTAATACGACCTTTCCACAACTTAACCAAGCTCCCGAGTCCAGAACTCTGTCCGAAGACCAAGCCTTATCCAAATGATAGAGCCCATCGCAAGGTGCTACAAATTAAAATAATCGTACTACTTCACACAACACAATTGCAATAAAATGTAATAGTCATAAGCGCGAGTCGATCCCACAAAAAATGGCATTGAGCAAAATGATGCAATAAACTAAAATGGTTCAACCGGGAATTTATCTAGAGATTTTAATCAAGTTCTCAAAACGTATGGTCTTCGTGATCTTTACTTGTCATGGATTTTAATCATTGATTAATAATTTTCATATCATGTTCTATTATGGCAGGTGTTGGTAATTAATTACGACAAAAAGAGAGTTGCCGAATTAAGCTATTGATTACCATAAAATATGGCATAACCAAACTAACATAATTATTCTATATCTAAACGAGAATATAACAGACTAAACATGTCGCATTAAGGTTTTTCCTCCAGCATCTCACAATATTGACCTAACACAGATTAGCGTCATATCATGCTCATTTTCTTGTGATCATGGGTTAACCAAAAGAGAATGACATTAACCTACAAAGTTGCTACTATCGTCAACCAAAAGAGAATGGCTTGACTTCACACATAGTTTTTTTTTTTAGCATAATTAGATGCTCAGTCCAGTTACTATAGATGAGTAATTAATAATATTATCAACACATGAAATGATACCATAAATGATGAACATGAAACTATTAAAAACTAAGATCACATCTCATAAAGTCCATGACTAAGCTACACTCACTAAGCCATACTCAGATTTACGCTACCATTGTCACAATACGTAACAAACAATTCATGCTAAGCACATAAAAAGTCATCTCGAATTACAATTATGAAAAATGAGATATACAAAATGCTAGACCAATTGAGATTGGTATAAAGAAAGATAGAACAATGATCTCTTTGTGTAGTGGAGGTTGTGATCCTAAAGATCGTCGTCTCAGGTTGAAGCGGTGTCTCGAAGTCTCTGGAAAACTTACGTGAAACTGATGACAAACCTCCTTTTTTTCCAACTCCTCTTTCGGATATTTGATGTAGGTATTAGGGAAAACCAAAAATAACGAGTTCTTCTAAAAATAGTAAAAATATAACAAATAGGTCTGGATGGACGCTCGGCCCGTGCGGCCTTGGCATGGCCCGTGCTTTGTCCGTGCTTAGGGAATTTTTGTCCATTATGTTGCTTGGCTTGTGCTTCATATGGACAGCCGTGCATGATACAAAACATATAAACTTCATCTTTAACGCTCCAACAAATGGTAAAGTCGTCTAAATTCCTCCAAGATCAACAGAAACTCCAGAAAACCTAGCTACAAATCTCCATTCAAGCTGCTCACGATCAGAAACATCTCGAACTCTTAACTGCTACAATAAAAACAAATAATATTATAGTATTGATGCTCTAAATAACAAAAGAGACCAAAACAATACAAACTAACACAAATAAACAATTTTGAATAAGAAAATGATGCATGTTTACACACACATCAAACTCCCCTAAACCAAACATTTTCTTGTCCCTAAGCAAAAGTAAACACACAAGAAGAAATAAGAACAATGTAAAATGAGAAACTAGAAACAACTAAATAAACAAGTGTCATAGCACACATTTCTGCAAGCCATTTCATATTCCCCTCTTGCTACATAACATGAAATTATCCTATTATCTCTAGATGATCACCTAAAAAGGCATCACTCTCCAGTCCACAATGATCGTGAGGACCATATCAACACTCTCATATCATATGCAAGGATAAGAGTTTAACCCAAATAAGACAACCAGCCTAAAGCATTTGCATACTAACAACCTTCTTACCAGAATCAAGTGTACATCGTATCTCATTTCAATAGTAGGTCAGGACCAAAGAAAATAAACAAGATAGGTAAAAAGAGATTGGCTATTTGGTTTGTGGTCATAAGATGCAAGGGTAGGAATATGAGATGAGTCAAAATAAACGTTCAATACACCACTCCCTTAATGATTGTGCCTTTACCAAAAGAACACCAAAAGTTTTAAACCAAACAAAAGGAAGCTCTATTTTTTTTTTTTTTTTGAACAAACTCATCTTATAGAATACCATGCCCTCGTTTTTATCAATAGATAGATGATAATTTTGATTATTAAGGTAAGGGACATGGTACATTTGAAGCTTTTTGTTTGTTGGATTCCTTTTTTCTTTATAAAAACAAATAAATCCTAGCACATTGTGTGCCATACTACATCATAAGAAGCTAACCATCCCATACAAAAATGTCCCCAACTATCACGACCTTGACTCGTATATATAATAAGGTTCAAAAGGGTTTTTTTGTGAAGTTTAATGGCATATGCAATATCAAATAATTCCAATGAGAAGTATAAGCATGCCCAATCAACGTATCACATAGAATACAAGATAGAAAGGAAGGATAAATAGGGAATAATAAAGTTAGGGAAGGGAGGTTCATAGGTTATGGCCACACAAAAAAATGGAATAAATGATTACGATGCACACCTCTACGCCTTACCACTACCAAGTAGCTAAATAGCTTAACCTCAACGTATTATAAAAATCTAGCTTTATCGTTGCCCTCACATCCCATGTTTAATTTCACCTCTACATATGCCTTGCTAGCGATACAAACCTAACGATACTTTGGACGATAATCCGCGATGTAACGAGATGGGTTTCAACTTAGGTCATCTTTATTTCTAATATGACTCCTGACTTATTTCTTTGTTTTGAGTTAACATATTCTACATACCTCCTATAAATTCTTGTTTAAATTCTCCTACTAAAGCAAACTTTGACACAATTTTTTTTGTTTTTGTTTTCTTTGAGTTTTTTCTAGAATTTTCAAATTATATACATATATACACACACATATATATATATTATAAAATAAAACACAATTAAACAGGACATGACACTAAATCTAATGACTTAACTGACTCAATAATAAAAACTTACATAACACATTTTACAGGCCATAATAAAAACGTACGAAAACTACATAAATCAGTTTCAGTCTCCACTCCCCAAAATTAGAATAATACATTGTCCTCAATGTTAAGATAAGAAATACAAATTGGAGGAAAATACTCACAAAGTCGGATCATTGCTGGGGAGGAGACGGTGGTGCGAAATGGCCCTACTGCTCCTACCAATGCTCACCACAACGCTGAGAGCGTATAAGCTATGCCATCGTATCCTCCATCCTGCTCAAGCGGTCATCATGAGCTCTCTCTCGCTCCTGCATATGGTCTAGGCGAGCGGTCTGAACTATAAATTGCTACTGGATGCGATCCAACCTAATTCGGTACGTTTGGTCTTGCAGCTGCAAGTCATAACAGTAACATCTGGTGCATGGAGGGGTTGACATCAAACTGGAGGCTTTAGGATCTCATCCTACTGCTGCATCTCATCATGGTCATCAGCTTCATCTCCCTTAGCCATATCATCATCCCCATGAGCTGTATCATCAACATCCGTATCAGAATCAGTTACCTCCTCACCCTCTGGTGAATCCTCAGCGTTCTAGTCCTCAACCTCCTCTTCATCAACTCCAGCTGTGTCGGATATCGAAGCCAGATCACCGCATCTCACATTGATCTCTTGGAACACCTTAGGCTTGTTCGTCAGTTTAAGACGAATAGCTAAAAATCGTCAGACAGTCTTGTCAGTGATGCCGATAAGATCACTAGGAAGCCTCAGTCGTGTCCCCCCATTCTTGCTGAACTTCAGGAAATAGTACCGCCCACTGAGAATGAACCTCTCTGTGGAGGTCAAGTACCTCAAATCTATGGTAGGGATGTCTCCAGATATAGGGACCAGTACAGATATATCCATCCCCACCTTAAGGGCTATCGGGATAAGAAAATCACCAAAATAGATGCGTCCCGACCTCTTCGTGTCATGGAACATCCAATGACGAACCATGTGTGAAGCTATGTCAACCCTGAATCTGCGATACATGGCCCAGAGAAGCATGCACTCCTCATTTCGGATGGTGCCCACCATGTCGTACCGATCGAAAATAGTGTGTGCCAAAACTCGGTGCACATACCAGAACACCGGGTTATAGACTGCCGACGTCTTGGCCGTCCTGAACTCAAGACACAAGATGCCAATGAGATCCAACCAAAAGGATCCAGTGTCTCTAGTGAAACTCGCAGGCTCGCTCTGCGGTCCTCCAGCTCTGAAGCCATACACACAATTAACCCAAGCGGGTTGGAGGATCTATGTATCTCATCTTCTGGAGGAGTCTCCTCTTCAGGTATCGTTCCTCTTCAGGTATCATCTCATCTTCTGGATCTATGTATTGTTCCTCCTAATCTCTGCTCTCGAACTCTATCTCATGATCATTAGGCGCCCCTGATAATGGTTTAGGCGGAGGAGAAAGTCTAGGACATGAATGCATTTAGGAGTGTTCAAATTGTTGTACGGCATCTACAAAACAAACAATAAAACAACACAACAAACTCAACATTTCATATATCTCCGAGCCGAGCTACACCCTCGACTCCTACATCAAGAATCAAACATCCTCCTCCATCACAAACAATCTCCATTTAGAATTCTCTATCACATTTCACACTCAATCATCCAAATGCAATGAGATATATCAATCTAAATCATTCAAAAGCACAAATTATCGATATACGATCACAATTCACAAAAATCCATCAATCTAACATGTACGTATCATCCATTCATCATCCATAAGTGTAATGTAACATGTTCTAATAATCCATTTCATCAAAATCAATCAAAATACACATTTTCACGAATCAAAATAAACCCGAAAAACCTAAATAACCCAAACTTCACCAAATCACGCAGCCAACATATCCATATGCTCACAAAATCTTTGGGAATCCATTTCAAGCCCAACATTATGCATTAGAAGTGATTTGAGTGACAAATTTGGAGGATTTTTGAAAATTACCTTTGGACACGTTTATGAAGATTACGAGTGATTCGGTGCGAGATTGATGAATGCATTAATGAAAGAGTGTGTGTTAGGCTACGAGCTTCGATTTGAGCTGTTGATCACCTAATTTAGTGGAGAAATGATGATTTTGATGATTCGGGGTCGTGAGTTTCGTGTTTGGAGAAGGGGAAATGAAATGCAAGTGCCCTTGTTCGTGGTTAGAACATCAAAAACCCAGGGTGCCCGGCCCATGTACACATGCATGGCTTGGTGCACCCCGTGCTCTGGGGATTTTGGTTTGCTGCTTGGCCCGACTCGTGCGCTCTGCATACGGCTCGTATGTGGTCTGTTTACAAAATCATGATGTGTTTTGGTTTAAAACGTTACGTTTCCTCGTGCTGATTGTTTTTTGTAATCTTTTAACATCTTTCGTTGTGTTCGTTCTTGATCATTTTGAAGACAAAGGTCTCGGGTTTAATCTCTTTGAACTCGACTTAAACATTAAAACGAACTATCTAAATGGAATTAAAAACATATAGGTTGCCTCCCACAAAGCGCTTTATTTTATGTCGTTACCTCGACGTAATCAAATTGATTTGTCATGGAATTTTCAAATTGACCACATCCAACCATTTTGAGCTTTCACCCTCAAAATATTATTTTAATCTGTGTCCTGATTGCTCTTTATTTCTACCGCTCCATAGTCGTAAGCTTTATAACTTCAGATGGACCTTCCCATCTAGAACGAAGTTTTTCAGAAAATAATTTAACTCGAGAATTGAACAACAACACTTTATCACCAGGATGAAATGATTTCCTGCTTAACATTTTGTCATGATAAAGTTTTGTTTTCTCCTTATAAATTCTTGAATTTTCATAAGCATCATTACTTAATTCTTCCAGTTCTTGTAGTTGTAACTTTCTTTGTTTGGCACTTTGTTTGTAGTTCAAAAAAAAAAAAAAAAAAAAAAAAAAAAAAAAAAAACCGGTTATGCACAAGGGTGCTAGACCGCTTTTAATGGAGTAAAAGGCTTTATGTTCAAGTTATACTGGAAGGTGACATGCTTTGCCATAAAACATGTGATATGTGGACATTCCGATTGGAGTTTTATAAGCAGTACGATATGTCCATAATGCATCTTCCAACCTTGCATTTCAATCGTTGTGGGGGTTCACCACTCGTTTGGGGGTGGTAAGTGGTTGAAATATGGTGAGTGACATGATATTTCCAAAAGCGATCTCACCACACTATTACAAAAATGAGTTCTCCTATCACCAATAATACCTTTAGGAATACCATACGGTTAAATATTTGGGTGCGAACAAAGTCAACAATGAATTTTGCATCATTAGTATGAGTCCCTTGGGTTTCAACCCATTTGGAGACATAATCGACCGTGACTAAAATGTAAATATTTCCAAATGATGTTGAGAATGTTCCCATAAAATCAATGCCTCATACATAAAAAATTTCACAGAAATACATGGATTTAAGAGGCATTTGATCTTTTTTGGAAATTTTTCTGATCCTTTGACATTCCGGACATGATTTATCATATGAATCCTTGTTTTAGGAGAGCCAATAAAGTGACCACCATTTTCAAAGGTATGACAGAATTTTTGAATAGATTATATCTCATGATTAGACACACATTTTCTCAGAATTTCATCCGAACAGATTTTAAATAGGTTTTGTGAATTAAATTGTCGATCCATCAATTTTCTAT
>JAOVYX010020541.1:0-45992 GCA_035668315.1 Drosera spatulata | reverse complement strand
ATAGGACAATGGGACAAAAGGGTGAGTTAGGTGAGCTATGGTTAGGTCGGACGCTTAGATTCGTGATGTGTGCTACATATTCACATATTCAAATTTCAATCCAATCATTTTATTTGACTTTCACTGTGTAAGAAGCTAAACTAGCGTGACGAACGAACGTTTGAACCAGCTAAACAAAAATGAAATAATAACTAAATTTTTTAAAGTTTGTATTTGCAATGAATGACCGACGCCATGATGGAGACATATTAGCAAACTTGTACATTTGCCCATAAAATCCTATTGACTTCCAAATGCCGAGAGATGATCAAATTGATAAACTATAGGATACGAAAATTAATCGTTAATTAGCTTCAAAGTTTATTTCTTAAGCTCAGACTATGAATTTTATTAGTAACCGATAGATTTTAAAATTGAAAATGATCCATAGCCAATGTTGGATAGAAAGAATTATACAAACAACATTACTTAACTGTTTATTTGTGAGATGAACGGTCAAGATTTAAAGAATTTTCGTTACATCCGGGATTTTTTTTTTTGGAAGAACCAATCCATCCGGGAAAAAAACCCCGGAAGATCATTGGATTTTTTTGATACATCCGAGATTATTTTTTCTGAAAGAAGTAGTCCATCCGAAATTCTTTTTTTCGAAAACCAGTTGATTTTTTTGATATATCCGAAATAAATTATCACGATATTTATATCTTTTTTTATCAGATAGGGATGAGTTTGATTTTAATCCAATTATTTATTTTTCAAATAAACGACTGACCTTTATTGATGAATTAAACTTATGCAGTCAACGTTAACAGTGGATGACCTCCTTTTTAAAATAAACCAACGAAGGGTCAAGGAGTAGGGGCATGGATGGAAAAGCAGCGCAAGATAGAGGCAATTTGGTAAATGGTCATGGGGGCAAAAAAGGCAAAAAATGTTGGACCATTTCTCGATTTGTGCGTGTCATCCTTGCGCAGGCGTCATACTACTCTTCTCTGTGTTGTTCCATTGTTCCAATTTTATCAGATGTCCCCGAAGGGACGTTGGCGCTCTGATGTCTGCGTTTAATAAAGATAAAAAAGCTGCTCGTCAGCCGATGTGGGTAGAAACAAGAAACTAGAAAAAGCAAATCCATATATCAAAAGTCACAGCAAACTAATGAGACAGCTGCAGATTATTCCCACGGCGACCTTTCTCCTCACAACGAGCAGCAACTGAGAACGGAAACAGAGAATTCTCCGGATCAAGACTCCGCCAACAAGTACTTAACAAGGATGATTGATGGTGGTAGCACGAGCAATTCACGCTTGCTAGGTGTTTGATATGCGAGGGCCCTGAGATAAGCGAAATGGACGGAACGTAACCAGGATAGATCAGACCTTGATTATTCGAATGCAAGTATTGACATGGCTTCAATTTGTGATGAAACAATGAAACCGCAGGCGAAAATTTGTAAACAAGTGAGCTTATATGAACAGCTACGATATGTGGGATAATTCAGCAGTCAATCAAACACAGGTTGCTACGGCCGAGACACCAATTAACGGCTAAAGCTATCTGTATGTCTGAAGCAGCTGGATCCAACTGCAAGCTTGAACTTTTTCCAACGGCCAGGAAAAATCTAGAGGACGATCAGATACTCGCTTAACTCCGGCTTCAACAGAAGAATGTTCCGAAGACTAGAGCTCCTCCACTACGTATCACAGAGCAACTATCTCGCGGTAAGGTACCAAGGGAGCCCAAGAACTCCAAGAAGAATTGGAAAGCAAAAACATATTCATAGACTGAGTTTCCCACACCTATTCCCTGCAAGCAATCCGAACCATGAACCAGTACTAAAATAAAATGCGTGAAAGATTTACTACTTTCAAAGAGGATGAATGGCATCATTATGGCTTGAAATCTTTAATTAGCACCTGACTATAAGGATATATGGCGTCAGGTTATGGTGCTGGTCCGAAGGGAAGCCCAACCTTATGATCAAGCTGCATCGTAGGAATGCCTGTTTACGGTTTTTTCAGTTTTAACTACACACAATGTTCGCTGTAATAGTCGTCAAAGTTCTAAAAGGTGCAGAGCAGTCCGTTGGCCCAAAAATTTAGATAAATTAACACAATAAGATCGATAGACGCGGGAAATTTTTTACCAATCCTGGTAAAATACTACGTATTATATTTACAGATCTTCTTTCATTCTTTCCGCAACTTGCACGTCCCCTCTTTCGAACGAGTCATTTTAAACAATATTCTATCCAAACGATCCTTCTTACAAGTCATTTTAATGGTATCTTATCGAAACCATTCAACCGAGACCTGATTAATTTCTTATCAGATCAACACATTCCCGATTTCTGGCTTAGAGCCTTTGGCAAGACTATTACTTCTTTTTGCATATTTCATCGAATGTCCTAATGCTTCCTTTGTAGGATGTCTTTTGATTTTTTGGCACGTCTTTTTCCTGTCTTTTGTTTCACATACAAAACACAATTGTGGGCATCTGAATCTAAAGCATGGACTATATGTCTTATTCACTTATCCAACCAGAATCATATCAACGAAAGATCCTCATTACCTTCACATCCACAAGCAGACCATAGCAGCTCTTCGCTCATCATCTTTTCTCCCAAGATTTTCCTAAAAGCCGATTCTTCTGACCTGGAAGCAAAAACGACGGTTTCAAAGCGATGGCAAAATATAGGAAACAGACACTTCATTTGGACGGAGCCAATCTCATACT
This sequence comes from Drosera spatulata, assembly GCA_035668315.1. Taxonomy (NCBI): domain Eukaryota; kingdom Viridiplantae; phylum Streptophyta; class Magnoliopsida; order Caryophyllales; family Droseraceae; genus Drosera; species Drosera spatulata. The sequence continues at coordinate 43,259 of JAOVYX010020541.1, read as the reverse complement.
AATCCAGAAGGGGACGTTAACGATCACAAATGTTTATTTATAGAACACGATAACAAAATCAGGTAAGATAAGGATTCGATATATTTGACGTTAAAATGGAATCGAGGACCACAGCTTGTGCTGATCTCTCTAGCCTACCGTCACTTTCTGTCGTCAAAAGCCACATCCGGGGCACGGAGAGTTGAACGGAAAGATTGCTGATATGATTTCTGCAACTGTATGCATTGGAATCAGAAGGAAATGCCTCAGCATCAGCGACAACCTTTTCTCGTATATCTCAGAACTGAATCTGATGCAAATCATTAACAAGAATGGATCCCATCTCCAAAGGTCAGATACCTCTAAGCAAATTGCATCCACAATATCTTACCATTTCAAGAATTGACATGTATACATAACTACAAGAAAATGAATCTTCAATGTTTCAGTGCTTCAACAATCGTCACACAGAATATCTTTCAAACCTAGCATCATTCAAGTTGACACATATTGTTCGCAGATAACCTGATCAAAAGGGCATATTGTAAACTTAATACTTCCTCCGTCCAACATTAAACGTAACATTGGACTTTTCACGGGAATTTGTGCGTGTGTTGTTTTCGTTTATAAAGACCAAAATAACCTTGAAGTTGTGTGAGACGAAGGAGAGAGAAAAAGAATGGAAGAAGTAATGTTAGTTGGATGAATTGGTGTGATATAAAATAAAAAATAAAGGTGGTTTGATATTTTTGAAGAAAAAAGTTTCTAAATTAAAAAATGTTATAATTTTTGTGGGGCATCCAAAATAGATAAGTATCGCATTTATCATGGGACGGAGGGAGTACTATTCATGCCAAGATGAGAGGCTATTCACTTCATGCTAGTTACTGGCTTAGGCTCAGGGCCATCCGAATTCTGATGACTGTTTTCTTTAGTCTAGAATCCTGACTCAAATCTCACTGCGGTTCCTAGGACTAGAAATCAGACGGCTAACAGTGAAAATAAGCCTGATCCGAATGTTCTTATGTTGATATTAAAAAAATATGATCTAATTGAATCAGTTCCGGAACCAATTTATGACCCCCGTAGTAACCGACTCACTGCGGTAGGATACTCCTCTAAATGAACTGATCCTCACGCACAGACTTGATAGTCTGATAGTACTGGTGCATACACATAACTCTTCTCCGATATCTAAGGGGACTTAATGCGAGCACTGAGTTGTTCTTATCAGTAAAGCGAATCATTCGATAAAGAAATTCACTTTATGGATGAAAATTTGTGTCTTCAGAAGGAAAATAACCAGTCATGTCTCAAATTAGTAGGAAAATCTCCTAATAGAGTAAATGATATGAATTATGAAAAGGTAACCTGCAGTACTGCACACGAAAAATAAAGACACAAATTGATTATTTTCCTCAAATATAGGTGCCTTAATACACAATTTTGGTGCGTAAGACTAGACATGCATAAGTTGAAGGCATCACTTTAGGAACATAGCTCCCGAAAAAACCCATTCTATACGAATTGAAGATTAATCTCCTCGAGCTTATGGCATACAGTTCTTATTTATGGATGATGGCTAGGAAAAGAGATGATACTTAACAAAAACAAGATATTATGTGATTCATCTCGTCAATAGTTTTTTCTCACCTCTACGTTGTCAGTAATGAGAGTCACATATCAATAGAGAACTCAGACTCAGTGTCAAAGGCTCTCATTTACAACGTATGGGTGATGCAACCTAATAACCCACCTTAATCCAGAGAGAGATACTATTTCCTCCGAGACCTGATCTCGTTGAAGTCAATCTTGGCATGAGTTCCATGCTAAAAACCATAATCATGGCTCAAAACCTGTAGCAAATATATTCCCGGACCCCACGACTTTTCTTTCCCTTCAGTATATAAGGAGCTCAACTTCCATCACTTGCCATGCAATTCCTCGACCTCACTTACTCTTTACTTCCTACGTTCAATCCCTCGCTACCTCTGATTTTCTTTTTGTGTTTGGGCAATATATACCTTTCATTGTAGCCATTTGATCCTCGAATTCGATCAGCACGCCTCACCTCAACTTCTGATCTATCAGCTAAAGTCTCCTCTAAGAGCCCACAACCAATTCAATAAGCAAGCACTGACATGGCATCCTCCTGGACTACCTCACAGAACAAAATGTTCGAGCAGGCATTGGCTCAGTATGATAAAGATACCCCGGATCGCTGGCAGAAGGTTGCCAGGGTTGTCGGGAAATCTGTGGAAGAAGTGAAGAGGCACTATGAACTCCTTGTAGAGGACATAAAGCACATTGAGTCCGGCCGAGTTCCATATCCCAAATACAGGTCAACATAAGCAAATACAGTATTCGCTATTGAGGTCATCTAAGGTAATCTGCTGTTATCTTTTAACTTACCAATAACAAATGAGAATAACACTTTCTGCTGTTCCATTGCAATTAAGAGACACCTTCATGTTCATTACCCAGAAAAAGAGATACCTTCATGTTCATGTTCATGCATCATCGTTCTTCATCTTAATCTACGCCGAACTACCTTGGTCCGTCACATGAATCATCTTTCTCCATCATGTACAACACAAAGCATCCATCCTGGTCAGTTCGATGGATCCGTGATCTTAGAACCTGAATCCAAGCCTTATTCACCTCTAGCAGGTCCTTGTACCATTCGGCAAATACAAAAAACATGATCAATTCGTTATCCGTGGCATTGTGAGAATCATATCACCGTCCATCACTTCCCACCCACGTACGTTCCCTTTCTGGGTCCATGAGATTGCAAAATGATGTTCCACAGCTACCAAAGACAAGTCTATCAAACTTCATTGTTTTTCCGAGAAATATCAATATGTCCCCGTCAAAAGAAACTCAATCAAGTTCTTATCCTGTCTATAACCCAAAAAAAGGATCCCAACATGATATCTGATCCCACCATTTCTAGATAACTAGAGCATGGCCCAATGCTTCCATGTCCAGACAATGTAAACTACAGAACAATACCAAACTCTTATGAGTCTAAATCTCACCTTTTGCTTTTGATAAGGAAACCTTTCGTTTTTTGGGACCAAATCACATGCGTATCTCTTATCTGCTTCATATGATCTTTAAAGATAACAACTAGTTATACCTTGTCCTTGCTTGTACTTTGCCCTAGGTGAACCAAACTGGATACCTTTCACATGACACTACAAATGAAACTAGCTGCAAACTAAGTATTGCCATGCGTTTTTCCTTGAATTTTGAAACCGGAATGTACCAAGAATAGCCGGAAAAAACCACCTTCTCAACACAAGCACAAGTTAAAGTAATTCAGCTCTGCAGCTTACTGGTTTCTAACCCTTTTAAACAATAATGCAAATGATATAGACTATCGTGTACAAAATTGGTGAGATTATGAAATACACTCATCGGCTAAGTGAATAAGAAGATAAATATCACTCAAAGAGCATTGCCATGATGCATTTCTTCTTATTTGGATTATTAATGGACTCGAAGGACGTTCACTTCCATATTGACATCTAGCAACAGTCCGTATACATAACCAGTCAATCTTTTAAAAATGTTGATTCAACATCCACATGATTAGCTAACTAAATACTTTCCCCTTATCCTCGCGCGAAATTTGGATTTAAAGTAGGGAAGTAAACCCCACAGGGGGAAGCATTGCCATATAACATGATTAAGATCTTTGATCAACTGCAGCATAATGTGATAGTGATTTGCTCATAATCAACGCTCAAACCGATTGTGATATGTTACCTTGACAATGAGCTTTGATATTCTGTACGTTGCAAACTGATATTCTGGCATCATGCATTGAAGGTAACCGAGGATCTTGAAGGTATGCCATAGGCCTACTATGTCCTATGTATGCACGTAGATAAACCAAGCAAGCTGCAATCCTGCAAAAGGGTGAAGAATAAATAAGAAGAATGCTCTGGATCTTCAGTATACTAAATTGAGTTAGACATCAATTACTTGCATGAAGCCGTAAAGGCGTTTGGCTTCGACATTGTATTTGATTACCATGCATGATTGCGCGGGTTCAATCATCTCCACTACACAAGGGGATATATTTGTGTAAAGCATCATCTATAAGAACGTATATTATGATAGAATGAAGTGTTTATTGCAGACGCTAAGTCATTTGATGCTCATTCCCTCATGTGTTGATGTAAAAGTAAATGTACTTCCAGATAAAAGAAAATAAAACTACAATATACATAAGTAACCCCTTTGTCCCAACATAATCGCGGCGTTGATAAGGAATTTGTCTAGGTAAATTTTGAATGCTTATAACTGACCAATCAAATTATATGCAAGTTTGTTGATTACCGCTAACGGTAAAGCCAATACACCAGATAAGCACGTCAAGTATAAGGTCTAAGAAAGACAGGTTTTTCATGAGGAGATATTGTTACTAGGAATTGTCAACCCTTGACCATATGGTTAGGGGAACTGTTGATCGCCACTAAAATTAAGTATTAACCAACCTTTGTCAGTGATCAAGGCTAATTATAGAACTGCAGTTTAAGAAAAATTATAAGCATCAACTTGTTGTGGAATCAAATTCTCAATCGAGACAGAGCTGCAAAATCAAGCAGTATTGAGAGATTATCCACTCAAATGTGCGGCGGTCTAGGGTTTTGGATCACCGATTGTTCATTCGACATGTATATGATGAAAAAAGATGCGGTGCATAGACTTTGGAACTTCAAAAGGGAAAAATCGTGGTGCTAAAAATGAAGGCGACGAAGATGATGATACCTGAAAGTGGACGAGTCGGTGTGACCGTGTGAGATTTCGCACTGTATTGAAATCGACAGCACTGGCAACACAATGCTTGATTGAACAACAAATTTTATTTTTATCTTGATTTAATATGATAATTTATATATGGGATTGATATTTTTCTATAAAATCTAAAGAATTACGTATTACGAAATAATCTTTATTATTTTTTTATAAAATCAAAAATAAAAATAATTTTTAAAATTGGACCCACCACTAATGATGGAGATTACTCCGCAGCACATAATTGCCTAATTTTCACAACACAAACACTTTATCGTTTATATATTTGGTGTTTTTTTAAAATTAAATTATCCTTTAATTTATATGAGTGAAAGAAATGAGAAAAATAAAAGAAAAAAAATAATGGGATGGATTAATGTGATATAAAGTACTTCCTACGTCCCATAATTTCTACAACGGCATGCATTTTGATGTGTTTCGTCTTATTTTTAAAGATTTCAAAAAATTCTTAAATTAGTTAAGGATTAAAATTCATAATTTAATGTATCATTGATATTTCACAACAATTTTACAAAAAATGATGTTTGATAGTATTAAATTATGCCTCAAACCATGTGTGGTTGTAAAATGTGTGGGATAGAGGAAGTAAACAGTAGGCTGTTTTGGTATTTTGTTGGAAAAAAGTTTGTAAATAGGATAATGTTATAATTTAGTTAGAAAATCTCAACTTATCAAGTGTTCTAATTCTTTTGGGACGGAGGTAGTACTCCCTAGGTAGCAAAAATAAAATAAAAATATAATTTGTTAATTTAACACGATTATTTATGTATGTGTTAAATTTAGGACGAAAGATCATGTTGTCCTTATCAATGTGTGAGAGAGAGAAATGAAAGAAAAAAGAAATAATGGTGAGGTGGTTGATGTGTACAATCTTACTCTTATTTTTAGTTACTCCCTCCTCCCACAATACATGCAAAACTTTTTTTATTTGGACTGTCAAAAAAATACTTATAGTATTTTCATTTCTTAAAATATTTAATTTAAAAAAAATCAACTCAATAATATTTTATTGCATAACACTTATTATTTTCTCTAATAAGAGTCACTCCCTCCGTCCCATTATTTTTTACGACTTTTTGATTTTACAAGTATATTGATGCAACGTTTGATATGCGTATAACGACGATCAAACATTGTTTTTTGTAAAATTTATCGTGAAACAAAAATGATTGTAAAAGTTACGTACTTCAACCTAATACTTATTGCGGGACGATCATATATGATTTGATACGAAAATGAGATTTATATTCATACATAGATAATAATATAAAATAGGTATATGTCATACTCTCTTCGTTCTATAAACTTTGCAACATATACGTATTTTGTATTATTTTATATGTATGTATATAAGTCTTGTTTTTATATCAAATCACGTGTGATCGTTCCACAACATGTATTACGTTGAAATACCTAATTTACACAACCATTGATGTTTTACGATAAATTTATAAAAAAATTATGATTGATCGTTGTTACACGCGCATCAAACTTTACATCGATATATATATCAAAATATTATAAATAAATAAAACAAATATATATATATATATATACGAGACAAAAAAAACATAATAAATCCCAAAAAAAAAAAAAAACGTTGTCCAATCAATTATTATAACAATTATGACACCGATTGTGTAGAGAGCAACTTATCACTCCATTTCACCAAATTAGGAACAAGGAGTGTAAATTAAATTGAGGAAAACAGAACCGTTGGTGTGGCGATGAGATCGGAGCCCGTCCCTCCACGCGGCGACGACACACCGCACTTCACTCCCATCCACTGTCCTCCCGCACCGCCGCGTCACCTCAATGGCCCTTTTCAACCGCTCACATCATCAAAACTCCATCATCGACGAACAACAAACCCTAGCCCCGTCTAATGATCAATAAATCGAAATAAAAGAAACAGAGAAAAAGAGCGAAATCGAATTCGGTCGATGGCGAAGAGAGTAGGATTTCTGGCGCTGTGGATTGTGGCGGCGGTGGGGCTGAGTGGGGCCCACGATGCGGCGGAGACGATGAGCGCGGCGGCGGAGGTGGTGAAGGAGAACGCAGGGGCGTGGACCGGTTGGGCCGCGAATAAATTGAACGAGTGAGTTTTTCACTTTCACTCGATATATTCTCTGTTTTGAGTAGTTGATGAGTGTTTTTGAATTTTGATAGATATATTAGGGTCCATTGATTTAGCACTAATAGTTGTATTGTTTTGGGTGATGTGATTGGATTACTCGTGCGATTATGAAGAGATATGTTTTCAAGTCGAGTGGATGCCGACTGATCGATTAGGTTATGGTGGTTTGATTGTGTGATGCAAAAAAGGCGATGGGCTTATTATGTTCCGAGGCAGATTAAGGTCCATGATCTGATCCTAGGGTTCTTGTAGTCATTCCTCCAAGAGCGTAGCAAATTTTTTAGCTTGCGGTTTTGCTCTTGTCATGGTTTTGGGACCGTGTTGTGAGCGAAAACGCTTCTCAACTTTGGTATTTACATCAAGTATCTGAGGTCAAATTGTATGGTGCCAGCACCAAGTGATTCAGATTACCCCTCGTCATGCTAAATCCATGGTTCATAGTCTTGAAATTTTAATCTATTGATTTATTAAATTGCTCTCGCACACCCAGAAAAGGGCCTGGGGCAACACCTTAGCAGGAGTTGGGATCTTGGTTTATTGTTCAACATGATGAAAACATCCATTCTTTAAGCATGAAAGCTAGATATATGCTTCTAACAACATATAGTGTCATCATCAGGGCATGGGGAAGTGAGGACGATGATGGATCAGTTCAGGCAATGGCAGGTAAAGTCGGGGAGGCAGCATCAAAGAGTGCAGAGTCAATGAACAATATTGCATCTGGTAATTGACATCTTTGCCTCCTTTGATGATTCGCCCTATTATTTTTGTAGTTGCATAATGTTGGCAATATTATGTTTTTCCAGAATCTTCGGAGTATGCATCTGATAAGGTGACCCAGGCAGCAAACATGGCGAGCGAACATATGGGTGATGCCAAGGAGTATCTAGCCGATAAGGCGACCCAGGCATCAAACATGGCAAGCGAGCATATGGGGGATGCCAAGGAGTATCTATCGGATAAGGCAACCCAGGCATCAAACATGGCAAGCGAGCATATGGGGGATGCCAAGGAGTATCTATCTGATAAGGCAACCCATGCATCAAGTATGGCAAGCGAGCATATGGGTGATGCCAAGGAATATCTATCCGATAAGGCTTCTGATGCTAAAGATGCCGTGCATGATGCTTTCTCCCAAGGGTGGGATAAAGCTGGGGATTTGTTCAACCTTGGCGTGGAGAAACTAGGCGATGTCTATCCGTCAGTAGGAGACACCATGGCCCGAGAGGCCAAGGCCAAATATGAGTCAGCTAAGGAGAAATTGTCACAGGCGACCGGCGATGTTGGGGCTGCGATGAGAAAGGACGGTGCTGAACTATGAAGTGCAGAAATAGATCCTTGACCATGATCCATTGTCATCCTCATTCTATGGGAATCGTGACCTGTGAGTTGTGTCTGAACTCCTTTTATTTGAGCGTTATAGGTACTTGTTTTTCTTACACAAATTTAACGTTGGGCTTTCGACTTCTTGTGGAATTGTTGTGTCCTATGTTATGCTAATCTGTATTTCACATTACAATCGCCAATAGATAGTATGCGATGTTAGTTTCAGCAGTAAATTCGTTTTAATGAGCAGACAGTCCCCTTAATAACAGTTACGATTTCACATTGTTTGTTAATATTCATGCTTTATGGTTTGCTTCACGTCCCTTCTGGTTTACAATATTGTAATCTGTGTTTTTCTGGCTTTCGTATCTAATTATCTGCAGTTGCCCACTTACATATAGCTGCTTCATCGAATGTCTACTCACTGCCTTGTGTGGATTGTTCACAACTTGATACTTCAACGAATATGAGACATAAGAGATTTATCTCATCCCGTTATTAGGATTCTCTCTTGTTGGACTTTTGACCCTAAACTCTACTAGGTATCTTTGTCATGGTCAGATTCTTGTCACCCTGGAGGACATGAATCTGACCATCAGTAAGTTTATTTCTTGAACAAGAGTTTTCAATGTAAGTCATGCCGTTCGTCCTAGAACCCTCTCATCTTGGACCAAATAATCTTTGGTATTGAATACCGCCATCTTGATCCTTCATATTATTCAGACCTTGTAATGGTATCACTGTTCTCATTCCCGATTAGTTACTGATTCTTCTAATCCCTGGTTGTTTTGTTCATCATTCTCACCATCCAATTCTGATTGTGGTTCACTGTTCCTGTATACATACAACGTCACGACACTCCATGTAATGTCACAGGAACTTATCCACGTCTAGACGGGTCTTTATCGTGCCGGATACAATGAATACAATGGGCCTGTGTCTTCTACACGGTACCACAAACATTATGCACGAATCCTAACAGGGTCATTGTTATTGCACATATCAATTCTCCCTACACCGTTTTGTTTCTTCTTCATTGTCCACTGTCCGTACACAAATGTCCCAGTCAATGACTTGATTAATTGTCCACTTAAATGCGTATGGGACCTTGCTTTGGTTTGGTTTCAACACGTCTGGTTTGTGATATTAGTATAAACTTTTGCGTTTTTAATTGTTTTTTTATTTCGATCAAATGATTGCCGTTATGGTTCTATTCTTTTGAGTCTATTTTATTCCCATCTGGTTCTCTTGCGTGGTCAAATTTGGCTTGCAAATGAAGTCCCCACAATACTCATGTCCATACCTTTTGCCTCTACATGGTAGTACTTCTCTTGTTGGAGACCAGTCCGGTGTCCATATTAGCCACTGTTATGGTAGGGGTGTGCATGACACGACGGAATGATCGGTATTTGATAATTTTTCGCCCCGTCTTAATTTTTTCCGATATCTAAAAAAATTCGTCCAGGCCCTTATCAAATATCCGGTGTCCGATATCGGTTTTTCGATATGGAAAGTTTAATTCGTCCCATCTTATACCAAATATCACGTTCCAACTTTAACGCATAGTTCTCATATATTTTTGAAATCTTAATTTCATTTAAGATTCAAATTTACGTATATGTTTTGAGTATAAAATATCTCCCGGAATCACAAGATGTAACACTTAGCTCTAGTGAAAATACAAAAGGTAAAACTACACAGAATCATGATAACAAATAAATAAAAAATCATCTTATCCATACATCTCTCGTAAATGGATATATCATAAGTTCCACAAAACCTTTAACGTAAGACAAATAGTATTTTTAGTGAAATAAAAATCTAATCATGGATATTTAACGTGATAAAATAATATGCATATAATAGATTTAGAATTCATTGTTTTGTGTATATATATATATATATTAACATTAGTATCCATAAATGAGTTATTTGGTATGTTGACATGTGAAAAAAAAAATACTTGGTTCGATATGTGAAAACCGTTCCGATATCTTAAACATTTCCCGTACTGTACCAACTATTCCGGTATTTAGTTTGCATATTCTTGTATCGATCGAAATCAACCGATATGGTTTGGATGTCCAGTCCGATTTCTTTCGGTATCGGTCTGGTCCGATAATTTGGGGAAATTTTTTGCTCATCCTAGTTAGCAACCTCGGAGCACCGATATATACGTGATTCTATGTTTCTAGCCTTCGGAAGATACTATACTGTCTTCTGTACATGCAATGTGACGAGGGTTACTCTCTTTTATTACTTTAAACCCTAAACCCTAAAAAGTAAATGAAAAAACGTATTCACATAATCCCGTCAAGTGTAGGGTGTAGGGAGGAAATTCCTGTAAATCATGATGTTATACGTAATTTTATCCCTATTTTTTACATAAAGAGACAGTTTCTTAATATCCTCCGTTGTCGAACCCGTGCTCGGCAAGTAATGTACTATATAATTGTGCTTAGATCTGCAACAAGCTTAGTGATTAACAGGGAGTAATACTCTTCTTTTCCGTCACCTTGTTTTCTTTGATCGCCCTTTCCCGTCTATTTTCGTGTATCTAATCTTTGTCCTCTATATTCTCCTAGGCGGTCTCGTCTTAACTGTGCACTGCTTTCGAGCTTTTAAGGCTAATAACGTTATAAGTCACCCTGTCTCTGTACTACTTTCAGGAAGATATTTAATCATGATGTATGATCCATGAAATGACAAAATTGTAATCTCTCATGGCAAATCAATCATGGTGCATCCGTCTTAACTAACATTAGTCTAGTTAAAAAGAGTCATGGTCGATCGACCAACTGTCTGGCCTATTCTTTTGTGTGTCTGTCCTGATGATTGTCGATATCGTTCCTGATGCTTGAAAGTCATGCATAACAAGCCGTATGAAAATATCGACTTGTGGAATCAATCACATGAATCATTTCCATCAAATGAACTCAATAGAGTTGATGTTGGAATAGAGCAGAGTGACCTGTCATGGGAAATCTCATAACCATTGAGAATACTTCACTCACAATGGAGCAACTTCCGCCATAGTCTTCCCCATCTGAATCTTCTTATTACATACATATAAGCTATGCAAAAATTGTGTTATAGTACCTAATATAGAAACCTTAATCTATCTTCTAAGAATAAACCAATTATTAATCATAGACAAACCCTACTCTATAAACTCACCTAATCAGCTCAGCTCCCTTAATCCTCCTCAAATCAACCAAAAAGGGACCCCAAAACATTCTATTTGGGTGACCCAATCATCAATTTTTCAACGCAAGATTGTTTCCTCTTCATTGCTTGCTTGTTGTTATGCATCCAAACCTTGAAAACCTGTCTCTTGACACCAGCTTCATCACAGAACTGCTGAACTTCAGCCTCATCCTGCTTCTGTACCCTCCACCCTAATTTCTCCGCAAACTCCGTCATCTTCTGCTTCTGATCCTGCGTAAACTTCGTCCTAAACCGCTTCCTCGGTCCACCATATGTCTCAGATGACGGGTGCCCTTTGTCTCTTGCTCCGAGCATGTTGAGATCGTCACTGGATGACTCTGAAGGCACACCGCCTCCAAACGCCATCATCGTCCCATGGTATGGAGCCGGGGCAACCCTCGGTGAAGCAGACGATACTCGTTGCTGTGTTTGATGATGATGGAGTTGAGTCTGTGGAGGTTGTTGGAGTATATTAGGAACTCGCTGAGCTGATGAGACCATGTTTCTCTGCTTTGCTGTTATTGGCTTGCTAGGATGATATGTAAGATAACGGTTAGTCCCTGTTGTCATTGGCAATGGTGGTGGCGGCGGCAGTGGTGATGGTGATGGTTCGTCGTCTGTTTCTTTCCTGTGAAAGTTCCTGTGACAATCACAGGCGGCACACTTGAATGATTCCGGTGTGCCTTCTTCCCCGCCCGGCATGAACTCCCCGCATCCGTCCACCACGTGGCCGGCTAAGTGGGCTGCGTGGTTTCTCAGACACTCTCGGTATCTAACCCCTCCAGTGGAGATGGTGGCGGTGGCGACGACGACGGCGTTGGAGGTCGAGGCGTCATGGTGGTTTGGCCGTGTGGCGGGACCCGAGGAGGGTTTCGGGTCCGGCGTGCCCGAATCTCTGCTTGATCTTTGTGCATTCTGCTGGTGGGAATTGTTGGATTGAATAAGGAAATTGTTGCTGTGGTGTTGCGGTGGCTGGTGCAGCTGTTGATTCACTGTTGAGGTGAAGATATCATCTTCATCTCGGGTTTCTACTACGTCTCTTGGCAGCGGTGGCGCCGCCAAGTTCAGTCGCTTGGGTGCTGATGATTCTTGATTCTGAGAGGCATAAGCACTGAATCCGAAAGAATTAGGCATCGCGATGGCCTTCTCTCGGCTTCTGAACTCCATCAGAAACAAAAACTGAAAACCAGTAACGAAAGCCGAAAGCCGAAAGCCGAAGATGAGACCTCTGATCTTCAAGCTCACCTAGTCTCTCCCACTCTACATAAGTGATTTGGTACTTGCTAGCTTGGGATCACATGACATTGAATTATCAACACGAATCCTTGGGATTATTTGAGAGACAATATCATTGTATCCCCTTTATTCTCCTCTAAAGCCTTGACATGGACGTTTAAGGTGCTAATCTCACCAACCCATCTGCACCCAAATTTTTCAACACCTATGAGCATACACACACATACAAAGATCTTGCTCACTCAAAGCCTATGCTCAATGACAATGATGGAATATGAATGTTGAGATTTTCCATGGATCTCATTCTTGCTTCATCTCTAAACCCTTTTGCTTCCATTCTCCATCATCAAAGTGGTGTATGAGCTTATAAGATAGGCAAAATGATGGTGGTGGGGAATAGAAAAGAGCAAAGATCAAGTCACCTCCTTTACTCTCGTAAATCACAACAACTCATATTCTCCCGTCGATAGAAGAACAAGATATTCCCAGTCTTATTTTTCTCGGTTAAATTTACCTCTCTAAGTGGACTGCAGAATGACCGACAGTGTCATGTTCTTCATCCCCCACGGCCTGCAAGATGGTCCAAAATCTGATAATTGCCCTACAAAGTCAGTTTTCTGGTGTCATCATTTTTCGCCTTGCTTTTGATCACAGAGAACCCTATGCTTGCAGGGGCACCAAAGCAAGCAAAGCAAAGGAAACAAGCAAAACAAGAACATAGATGGGACTCCACTATGGTTGATTTGTGAGGGAGAAAAATGAAAATAACAAGTGGGTAAGTTTCGTGTGATGGGGAAAAAGTTCAAGTATTTGATATAAATGGTGAGGGTTTGGGAGTTGGGACACGGTGTTAGATCTATAGTTTTTTTGTGAGTAATGTAATGAGATGAGGTGCAAAAAGGTGGGGTGCATATCTTTTAGAATAATGATTATGGGTCAATCCTTGTTTAAGCTATGAGGCAAAACCCTAATCACATGTATTAAATATTGAGAGGGTGTAGTTCGGATAGGATAATCACTATTTAAAGTAATTTATTGTGGTTAATGTCTTCTACTTCTCATACAAGGCTTCATGTCACTATGGATCTAGTGTGTGAAAAGATGGAAACACCTCTTTAGGAAAGATTCTACCCGATATAGATTACGCGTCCTTATGGTGTTACTATTCAGTCTTTCGATGATTGTAGAACAAAGCACTAGTTCTTTCGTTTTTTAGTTGAATTATCCATTTTCAAGCTCCCAAACCCTGTCCATAACGAAAACATTTGACTTGTTGTTCCTATAGTTCTATCGACAAGTTGAAAGAAGCTAAAAAATTGTGTAATCGTTTCTTTTTCTGAGTCCATGTCTTACAAATGTCTAACATATGTTTATGAGACTCAAACTTCAGCGTCACTTATCATGTAGCTTGTGTATAATGTGGGCAAACATGGCCATATACATATAGCCGACCCGACACTCGGTTTGATTTAGTGTAATGTGGTCAAACATTGAGACCAGTGTGTAAAAGCATGATGGTACTTTTTTCTTATCTTCATGTGGAGCATTGGGTGCTCTGAGGAATGTATGTTAATTTTGTGGGGATGAAAATTAAAGTTAAGAGAGGTCAAGGGAGGAGAGTGGTCCAAATGCACAGCTCTATTGTGAAGGTACAGTGTCAGACTTCATTGTTCCTTTCTCTGAAGGTAAAATGCCTGATGAGTACCGGTCTCCACTCACTGTTATGTGATGACTGATCACAGAGTTTTTTTTTTCCCCTTTTGTTTGGACAAGATGAAATGGTAAATATTGACTCATCTCAGTTTTAAAATAATAATTATAATTTAATTGAGAAATTTATTAAAATAAATTTTGATTTATATTATAAAACGATCAAATATTATTTTTTATAAAAATTTTAAGAAATATTATTGATAGTTTAAATTATATACTTCATCTCTAGATCAGTGACGTAATTTTTTTACGTCTTTAAGACGAATAACAAAACATCTCAAAATACATATTAAATAATATAAAAAATAATTTGTTGTATTTATTATGAGAGGGAGTGAGTAAGTATTACAAAGATCATGTTTTCAATAAATCAGGTTATATATGCACAGATGACCTTGTCTTAAATTAGATTGTTAGTTTGCAATTAGTGCATGGAGTTCATTTTGTGCTCTTTTTAAAATACTATTCTATATTCCAGATTGAATAATACTCACATTTTTTCAGTTTAGTCTTTTTCCGATACTGAAACGTACCACTAGCAAGGCTGAAAATTCCATCAATTTGTACCGCATAGCTCTTTTCTTCGCTAGTTTGAAAAATACTTCCACTAGGTTAATCTTTTTCATGTCACAATTAATGAAAGAAAGCCAATGAGCACGCTTCCTAGCTTCAAAAGTTAAGAATAAAAAGGTCCCCCATCTTCCTACGAGTATTATTCCCTGATAGTATAACTTTAGATTATGAAAATAACTTGCCTGAGCAAGTCCAATAGAGTGGACAAAATAATTGTAATAGTCAAAATATAGCAATAGCACATTAAACTTTGATTTCAATGATATAGTTTTCAATAAATAAATTATAATTTTTGTCTAATGTAATGTTATATTAGACATCCAATACAGCAAAGTCATTTTTGTCATCTCATCCGAAGTGATGGAATTATTGATGTGGCTCTCCTATCATCCTTGGATCAAATTACAGTATCATGGAAGACAAAATATATATAGCAAGAGATCATTGAAATAACATTGACATATTATAGCATAAGTTTACTAATACTAGCATCTCCAATGGGTAATGCTATTTTGTCATTGTCATAGTCATAATCTGATGTTGTTATAATTTGCAACGTCAGTCCAACGATATTGTGCTATATTTTAACATTTTCACTAGATGAATAGTAAAGGAAGTGCCACATATTTTATTAAAATTATGTTTTTTTTTTATTTTTTACATTGGGTTTGTAGAGTATGCAAAAAATAGCCTTGCTATTTCTTATGCCAAATTTGACACACAATATAACAAATGTAAAATATAACAATGGCAAAACAATCCCATTGGAGACACTTATATTAAGAGCAACATTATAATTTTGCTATAGCAAGTCATTTAGTATGACCACTGGAGTTGCTGTCGGATCAAAATATAGCTTTGTATATGTAAAAGTGGCTATCACAGTTATACTTGTTCTTAACAATATTTGGATTTTTACTTGTTTGAGAAAATATGACGGATCTTAGCATAATATGCCGATGTCTAGCATAGTCATTTTAGGGTTAGTCAATGCGATAGGAGCGTAATTAATACTCGTTGCTGGTGAAGTTATGAAGGTCATGAGCTTGAATCATCATGAACAGAGAACAATGGTTGATATTGCATACGAGGTGTGGCTATTGTAATCACAATCAACATATTACAATTACGATAACATTATGAGCCGAATGTTAACAATATCAATATAGTATTGTATGTCATATAGTTGTCAAATTTGAAAAAAACAAAACATGCACAAAAAGCACATTTCATTGACCTATGGGTAATCTATGGGCTTGGAAGCTTACTACTCTTAATTATCAATTGAATGTGTTTTGTCAACATGTCGTTGTTCTCACTAAACTAATCCACCTTTCTTATTCTGTGTGCATTGTACTTGCCCTTTTTGTTTATCAAGGCTGTTTCTTGATCTTTCCTCAGT
This sequence comes from Drosera spatulata, assembly GCA_035668315.1. Taxonomy (NCBI): domain Eukaryota; kingdom Viridiplantae; phylum Streptophyta; class Magnoliopsida; order Caryophyllales; family Droseraceae; genus Drosera; species Drosera spatulata. The sequence continues at coordinate 26,856 of JAOVYX010020541.1, read as the reverse complement.
GCTTCATCCCAACTAAGATACTATTGTTCCTAAGATTAAAGAATTAAAAAAAAAAAATTAAATCCAAGTATGGGAGCGGCATTGTCATCCATTGAATAGCATATGCTTAGATATGCTAAGCACAAGATTATGAGACGCGGCTAAATGTCATTGCAACATTTATAATAAGTCAAGTCCTGCCTCAATGTTAGGCTTTATATAAAAGCAGAAAAAAAATCTATATATATATCATCATGTTTATATCATTATCATATTTTATATTTGATGAGATTATATAGATATATTTGTTTTTTTTTTTTATCAAATCGGATTTTTGATAAACCAATATTTAGGTAAGTTACATGAAGTGTAGTATTAATAATATCACGTCGACGCATGCACTTGCATAAAAAGATCTAATTATTCCACCCAAGAGACAAATCTGCACGTTAATCTCGAAACTAATTGCCGTATTTGTTGACCTAATCCAACAAATTAACTATTGAAAATCTGTGAACTATTCCATTGCTTATCACTTGTGCTACGTGGCAGAATCGAAGCCGCAACCGCAAGCCAAGCTCATCAAGTTCGTGCATATGTTTTCTTTGTCGTTTCTTGTCATCTGAACTCGAGATTGAGATCACTCGTAGACTTCTTAATGGATTTTACTTTTTAAATTGAAACTAGCTTTGGTACTTAAATTTAGTTAAATATTCATACAAAGATTGACATAGCAAAAATTAAACTATATCACTCTCTTATCACTCTCTCCGTGTGATGTATTTTATAATGTTTTGTTATATTGGGTTGTCCTAAATTATTTATAATATTTTTATATTTGAAAATTTTTTATGTGATTAAAAATTAAAAAAATGAAAAAAAAAATATTATGTCGTTGAGAATTAGAGTGTTTAAATATAAAAAAATACATCTAAACCGGTGTGGATAAAATAAACGTTAGCACAAAAAACTTAGGAAGTAGGGAGTGACAAGTTTTGAACCGGTGACAAGTGATCTAGTTATCTACTCGCATTAGTCGATACTCTCATTTCCCTCTTCTCATATTTGAACGAGAATTTGTGTAATGTTCGTGTGATTTTGATCATTGATGAGATGAGATTGAATCAAGGGTTTTGGAGGTATGAATAATGGTGTCTGTGATTTACTTAAGTTTAGTGTATAATCTTGATTTTGTGCGAGTCATTGCTGTTAGCTGTAAGCCCCATGATAATGAGCCTTCTGTTGTCCGTTCGGAGTTCTGTTTGAACTCATTTCTCGATATTAGGTTCACTGATTTCCTTCTTTTTGGTTGTTTTTTCTTCTTTATATGTCATGGTTGGTGGTGGGATGGGCGAAATAGAGTAGTTAAGATTGATCACTTGTTTGACCGCTTTGGTCGATTAGAATGACGGATAATTGTTTAGTCAACTAATGTTGTAAAAAATGCGAGGCGGTCTAACGTGGTTTTCAGCCACTGGAGGATGACTATTGATCTGGTGGTAATGGACGTGATGCTATAGACGGTCGAATAGGCGGCGATGTATGCAGAACTTTCGTGATCCATGCACTGGACATAAGACTAAAATGTTGAGAAACGAGAAAGATTACCTTTAGGAGACATTTGAAAGTTATCGAATTATCTATGGTACAACTATTGTGACTTAAAAGTAATGTCCAGATCAGCCTGATTAATCGGTTACACGAGAGATCTGGAAGTGAATCGGTTCAAGGCCAATTAGCTGGTGAAGCGGTAGAATAGTTCACAACTTAACAATTAGTCTACCAACGTTTGAAATAGCTTCTAAGAACATGACAGGTTCCCTTTGAACCATAAACTAGCTCGTCTTCTATATCCGACCTTGCACAGTAAGCAATTTCATACAGGCACATGACCATACGCTTCAAGGAAAAGTGAACTATCCATCTTTATCTTCTTGATGCCATAGTTCATCTGTTGTCGCACTGAGTATATTACTTTCGAAGAGATCTTACTCTTTGAAACTATATCATTTTATACCTCAAAACAACAGAAACAAATCTTTTCGTTTGACAAACTATGCCCTGTGTTCTTTTGGAACATCAGAATGAATAGATGAGAGGAACGCCTTGAGACATCCAGTGTAGACGCAGGGTCTCTCCAAATGGGCCAGATGACCTGCTTTCTTTATGCTCTCGAATGTCGCCTTTGCTCCTAGTTGCCTGCAATACAGGAAACCACTTATTGTTCAGTATTGATGTGTGGAAATGCAAGCTGGTTTAAGTGATGCATACTCTCTGAGGTTTTCCGCGAGTTCCACTCTGAAGATCTGATCGTTTTCGCCCCACAAAAGATGAATCCTCTGTGCAGGACACATGAAGACATGGATCAGCATTTGGTTATGAAACAACGAAGAGAAGAGTATGCGAATGAAGAGCCGTACCTGTGGAAAAGTTGGGATACTGATGTTTTTGTTGCTGATAACCAAAGCGTCGAGTAGTTCGCTTCTCCCCTGCCTGTTGGTAAACATCACCTGCCAAACCCATTTGAACTTTGATAATGAGTTGTTTTTTGCTATCGAATTGTGCTTGTCGCAAATTCTTTGCCAGGGTTACTGGGTAGAACCAAACAAGCAAAGTTCATGCCTTCTATCACTTGATTTGTAATGTCGAGCGATGCTCAGCAGACCAGGCAAGTGTTTTTCCCCTTTCTGTTTGTGATTCAAGAATTCATCGGGATCAACAACACAGCTGAATGAAGTTTGCTTTAGAGCTAAGTGATGTGTTTATGGCCCTTAACAGTGTGGGAAAGAAAACCTTGTGGTTCCTGTGACATTTCTAATTTCTAAGAATTCTTAAGGGATCTGATTGGAAAAAAAATTAAAAATGCCTGAACCACCGAAGCAAACTTCCAGATCATAGCCGCCAGGTGGTAGGTAATTGTTTAGTGCTCAGTTGTCCTAATAAAGCGAAGGATGTATTTTTTTTGCTAGTTGATATGCAACACAGATTTATCTGAAACATAAGTTTTTCACATAATATTAGATTTTTTTTTTGAGCATGAAACCTTGAACTTGCAGCCAAGTTCAAGTATCAGGAGTTAATTACATATTTGATGGGTTACAGTTACGAGTTCCACGCCATTAGAAAATCTGTTGATTATTGAAAAATTTGACAGCATTTTAGTTGGCCAGACCAGTATTGTGTTACCTCAAGGTAGTCTTTGTAAAGACAATCTGGGAACCAAAGATTCTTGTAGGTAGCAATCCTTAGAAGCTCCTTCAATCCCTTGACAGAGTTCGGAAGCAAGAGCTCCGAGGAGGTATTGAACCCCATCCTCGTCAGCTCAGCTTCGCTGATCGACTCCGTCATTGCCAGGATCGATCCCGAGACCACCAATGCCTCCACCATATCAGGATACAACTCTGCCACCTTAAACGCCACCATGCCACCATAACTGAACCCAACCAGAGTGAACCTTTCAACCCCTAACTTCCTCAATGCCTTAACCAGACACTCCGCCTGGAAAGTAGGCGACCTGTCACGTCTCTCTGTCGTTGAGTTGCCGAAAAAGATCAGGTCCGGGACATAAACTGAGTACTTCTTCGCCAAAGGACCAACCTGGAACTGCCATGTGACGATGCCCTCGGCTGCAAAGCCATGGACTAAGACCACATTAGGCTTCAGTGTCTTCTTAGGTGTATGGCCTTCTGTGAACTTCTTATTGAGAGTTTCCTTGGGCACCCAGAAATGCATCATTGTTCCTGGCTCGACCTCAATGGTCATAGGTCGAACCCCGGCCATTTTCATTAGGAAGTGGAGAAGTGGCTTCTGGACTTCGACTAGATTCACCATCGTTGGATTCTAGGCTGAGAAAGGTGAGATGAGAGCTTATGAGGCAACGGAAGAGAGAAGACTTTTTAAAGGGTTTAACTGAGGGAAAGTAGACAGGGTTTGGTGAATGGTGGTTTTCGTGTGCTTTTGTGTCAAATAATCAAATGTCTTGCTGATCAATGGGGATTGTTTCTCTCATAAAATAAAATGTCAACGATTTCACTTTTGTACATTCCATTAAAATTTCTTCTTTTTTTGTTGGTTTCTTATAAATCTCATGTGATTTGATGATAAATATTCAAAATCAATTGATTAAAATAAAAATGAAATATAACTGCACAATTAAATATTCATAACATACATCATCTTATCCATTTATAAGTTGGTTGAATAACACTTCAGATTTAGTTGTGGTACTTCTCGAGACTTTCTTTGCTAGGAATAAGGGCATTTCAGGTTCTCGCTTGATTTCTTGCTGGTGGGGTTAGTCCATCCAGGAAGTTGCTAATCATCGTGTTGACCTATGATCATGTAGTAGTATTATTTATCTATTCAATTTCTTGAGTGGGGGATGCTAAGGTTGTTGAGATTCGATCAGCTAACACTGTCTAATGCTCAGGTGTACACACCTGCAGATACTGCTCTTATTTGCTATGATGATCACATAGTGTTCTAGAACTATTCCCCTTCACGTTCTGACTTTCTTCAAGCTGTCTATTTCGCAGGCCCAAAAAAGAATAGGAAACATTGGGATCGAACCAAAGATCCATGAAATCCACATTCTACATGGACACGAGATTCGCCATGTCGATTAGGACCCAAACCTTCCTTATATGATGTTGCGACTGTCGAATTTCGAAAACCATCCGACTTCCTGTTTGTGTTCTTGGCCCATGAAGTTCGTGACACTTGATTGCTCAGGCACGAATAAGCTTAACCGTGATGGTATACAAGGTACATTGATGGTAAATGACTAGAAGTTCTTACAGTAATCCGTTCTATTGTAAAATATGATTAGGCACATTAGTTAGTTATTTACGTTAATTATTAAGAAAAAGTGCAATTTCTATAATTTTCTATGATCAATATCTGATTTATTATCTGATATATTCTACCTGGATTTGATTTGAAACATTGTATTAGAAAGATTTTATGTTTCTAAAAGATAATACTATCTCAGATTCTGAGTACTCCGATTTCATCACCTAAAGGTAGAAATATACAAGCCAAACCACACAACGAAGGGAAGAGGGAAAAAAAAAACTCGATCTGTACAAAGAGAAGCTCTCGACTCCATAATATCGCACACGGAACTCCATAATAATCTCTCTTCCATTTTCTTCTACTGCTATACTTTTTGGGTTAAATCATCTCATCCATTTTATTTTTTTGATTCCACAAAAAAAAAAAAGAAGCTAATAAGTTATTATTCTCCAACCATGTGGTTAGGAGTTTCGAACCTCATGGATAGAAGGCAATTTCTTTGCTATAAACACACACAAGACTATAGACCTTGAACTCGAATGAAATATCTAGACCATTGCCCTTCACCTTCTTCGATTTAGTTACTTTCACCAATCTAGTTTAATCTAATCTAATATATATTATATTATCCAGTTTTTTTTAAAGATAAAGGGCAAACGATATGATATGAGCATTATTGTCATTTAAAAAAAATTAAAATTAATAAAATAAAATCTCTCTAATATATAACTTAACCAATCAAAATTAAAATAACATACCGATTCCTTCTCTCATCAATCAATGTAATCTGAATTTTATTAAATATAATATGAAGAATTTTTCTTTCTTATATACATATAATATCTTTTATAAATAAATAATTAGATTAACGATTTAAAACATAAAAGTAAACGATAATATTTAGGAATATCATTTACTAAATTAAAAAGACAAAAACTAAAACTAAAAAAAAAATCAAAATATTCAAACATTATCATTTCAAAATAAAATAAAAAATAAGTCAATGTTTTTCTAAAAAAAAATAAGTTATCTATATTACATAAAAGAAACAAAAACATAAATTGAAAAACAAAAATTCTTTTAAAATACAAATTTACGAAAAATTAATCTATCGATTTTTTTTACATATGTCATTTAACGCTATTATTTCATTATAATTTTTCATCCTGTGCAGCGCACATGTCAGTATTGTAGTATATATTATATTACTTTGTTTTTTGGATGGCAAATGACAAATGATACGACAGAAAATTTATTATTGTTTAAAACAACTAGATTATTAACTCGTGCGCTGCACAATAAAAAATTATAACAGATAAAAATAACATTAATTAAAATATAATTGTAATTTATATCTGTGTCATTTAAATGATTTTAAACTTATTGATATATCATATTTCAAATATAATTTGATAACTTTCATTAAATTTTTTTCAACATTTATAGATGAATTGATCTAAATTTTTAATTTATATATTACATTTCTTTACATTGTTTATAATATAATATTCGAAGTCATTTTTAGACAAAAATTGATGATGTAATAAAAGATTAAAGATCCATTATAAATATCCACTAAAATAAAATAGTTTTCATAAAATATGGAGATCATTGTACTTAGATGATGAACTATCAATATAAGACATTGTTTATTTTTTCGAAAAATTTCTCGAGGATACATGTTTTATAAAATTATTGTCGATTCATACAATTCGGTAAAATATTTTCCACTTCATACAACTCTCATCTATCTTTCCAAACTTCATACAACTCTCATCTATCTTCCCAAACTTCTTCAATCTCTATATCGTACCATCATCACCACCACCATCAACACAACATTCACCATCGATCACCAAGTCGGATTTCATTGGAAACCACACCGACAACTCTTTCCATCTCTCTCCCTTTCTCTCTCTGCTCCTTCGTTTTTGTTTTTGTTTCTATTTTTTTTAAATCCAGATTTGATTTGTTTAAAGAAAAAATTAAAATGATATAAACTTGTGATTTACTTGAAGAAAATGATTTTATAAAATGTGCATTTGATTTTGTATCTTATGATTTTGTTTTCATTATTGTTTTGTTTTTTAGAAATTTTTCTGAAAAAATTGAACTAACGCAGTGCGCCATACTAATGAAATAGTACGACAGTTCAATTTTATTTTTTTTTTCAATTTTATGGATATCATGTTATGAATTTTTGTTTACGCATTTATATAATTTTATTTTATAAAAAAGATACAACAGACGCACTGTTTGAATAAAACAATGTGTTTGTGTCATGTAAACAGCGCGTCTGAGGTTTTTTGATCATGTAAACAAATCAAAGCGTGTTTTTTTTATCCTCGACTTTCATGTTACTCAATGACTTGACGTCCTATTTCCGTTTGAATTAACGCTCTATTTTTCTGTGGTATTTCAACGAATATCTTGCGGGTGTCTTTCATGTCATCATGTGGTGTGTGGTGGGTTGTGATGGTGGAGCAAGGTGACGACGAGGATAAATCTGAAGGGTTTGCGATGGTGGCGACGGTGATGGCGGTGGCAGCGGTGGTGTGTGGAGGTGGATCAAGGTGGCGAGAAGGATGAATCCGATGAGTAAGGTGATGTCGTGTTTGGACTGGATTGAGATAAATTCAAATTGTAGTGGATGAGAATTATTTTTTCGTGTTGTATGAGTTGGATATTTTTTCTATTTTTTCGATAATTTTTGGGAATTCACCTTTATTTTTTTCATAAGTAATTTTATATTAAAAAAACATCTTCTCCTTTTATTATAATGGTTGATTATTTTCATCTCATAAATAATAGTAAGTTATTAGATCTTTTTTAATTGCTTTTTTTGTTTGAGAATAGGATCTTTAAAAATTTTTCACATTAAATCTCGACCGTTCAACTTATAATCAAAGATGTAGAATTAATTATATAGAAATTTTTAGAACGAAATTATCTGATTGTTTTTTATAAATTTTAAAACGACGTAAATGTCTTATCATGTCGTTTGTCAAATCATATAATGATAGAAGATTATTATTATGATATTTTTTTAGATATGTTATTATATTTTTGAAATGAATTAAATAGACAAATATTTTATACTTTGGATCGAACGAAACCCTAAAAACTTACAACCATCCATGCCAATCGGCCCACAAAGGCCCAATCGAACAGCCTCTTCTCTTCCCCTGTACTCCTTAACCCGCTTCTCGTCCCAAAATTCTCAGGCTCCCTTCGCCGCCGCCGGCCACCACTCGCCGCCGTCTAGTGTGAAACGACACCGTGCAAATCAGAGGAGTTCACCATGGATTCGGAGTCGTTGCTTGATCCAATGCGGTTGAAGTTGAAAGAGCTGTTGAAGGAAGTCGAGGTCGATTACTCGCCGGCCTTCACCAAACTCGTCGACGACACCGTTTCGGCTATCAGAGGAGTCGTGGATGATATACCCGAGGGGTTGCAGGTGAATTCTGAAACCCTACAAATAGTCCAAATTCAATGATTTGCCTCTGTGTGAGAAGATTATAATGTCTGTCCCCGATAAATCACTTCAGTGTGAGAAAATCTCAGACTGCTTTAGTTAAGAACCTAAAAGAATAAAGAGAACCAACTGAAGACGGAGGAACACTTCTGTAAAATCTAAAATACCAGAATACAACATAGAATAGTAGAACAGCTAGATTGAACATATGGAATGACAACGTACCAGATTATCATAGAAGAAACATCAAGTGGAGAAAACATAGACAACAGAAAAAGGGGGGAAAAAAGATATCGAGAGGACCATAGCTCATAGCAAGGGCTATCGTCATAGGTAAGAACTAAGAAGCTGAAAAAATGGCAAAGAACCCATGATTTAAGCTAAAGACAATCTCATTTAAGGTTTTGCGAGAGACTTGAAACGAGATTAAAGAAGAGGTCAAAGAACATGCTTGCTATCATTGATCCCATGGAAAGTATAGCACAGAGCAGAGGGCAGTGATGCCGAGCGAAAAGGTCTTCATAATATAGCAGCATAAGACTATATGCAGAAAATTAACAAGTATTATTTCCAGATTACCCGAACTACATTCTGAAATAATCCTTCAGGAAGAAAGCATTTGCCTACGCTCATAACCAGAAATGTTATGATGGAGGTAGGAAGTAAATGTGTGTCAAATTCTCTTTTTTTTGGAAGTTTATGTTTGGCTGATTTTTCGTCTGCGTATGTGTGTGGTGGTCAGGTTACGGCAGATGAAGCTCTGGGGTTTGTGAAGGATTTGGGTGCGGATAAGGTGGACTTCAAGTTCAGGAGGCTGAAGTCAATGGAAATCGGTGGCAGTTATTCTATACATTGCATTGTGAAGCCGGATGTCTTTATCGATCTATTTGTCGGATTGCCGAAGGTATTATGCTAGCGGTAGAAATACTATAATGTTCTGTTACAATGATAGCGGTGGGAAATGGGGTTGTTATTGGGTTGCATTATCCATGGCCTTGCTAAATTGTGGCTGGATTGAATATAGTGGTGTGCTGTGAGGAGTTTTAAATTTTTGCATATGAGTGAAAAGATATTTGCTATCTGAAATTGGTCGTGGAATTGGCAATATAGTATGAGCAAAATTTTTTAGTGAATTACAGGGAAGTTGCTTTTTCTTAGAGCATTTTGCGCCCTTGTTCGTTTGATGTCATGGTTTCTAATAACAAGGACCCTGGGCATTCGTTTTTTGCGTTGATTGTTTTCGCTAGCGAAGTTTGACCGACCTTGTGTCTAGTTTTGTTCGTCTTCAGTTGAAATTGGAATATTGGTTTGTAAATACTGGTTTGTGAGTGTGATGACTCTTGTATTTGATTTCTTCTGACTATTTCTTCTTGTGTAGGAGTGTTTTCATGAGAAGGATTATCTTAATTATAGGTACCATGCTAAAAGGTGCTTGTACCTTTGCATCATCAAGAAGTATCTGGAATCTTCTTCGTTGTTTGGTCGGGTCGAGTGGTCTTCCTTGCAGAGTGAAGCTAGGAAGCCTATCTTGCTTGTCTATCCAGGTAGTTCCTTTGAGGCTTTGACATCTCGAAATTCTTTTATGCATTCCAATGAATTGTCATGTCAATTATTGTTGTATGACAATGTAAGCTGTAAGCTTATTCCTTGTTGCATTGTAGGTTCTGCGCCTGCTGATATTCCTGGATTTCACGTCAAAATTATCCCCACTGCCACATCCTTGTTAAACAAGGCAAAATTAAATGCAATACGGAACAATTTGCATGAAGGTATTGACCCACGATCTTGAAAGTTACTTTATTTTGAGCTCTTGATCTGTTTGGTTCTTCATCTTGTCGTACTCTAATTGTGCATTTTTTTTTTCTCTTGAAATTTTATTAAAGGCAATGTCTCTAAGGCAACACCAAAATATAACTGTAGCATACTGGAAGACATGCTCATGGAGGAGCATTCAGAGTTGGTGAAGCAAACCTTCCTTGACCAGAAGGAACTACGTGAGGCCTTGATTTTTCTCAAGGTGCAGATAATTTACCTTTTGTGTTTTTGTCATGTTAGCTTACGTCAGGGAGGCATAAATGATTTTGTAACACGATGCAGGTTTGGGCACGACAAAGAAGTTCAATTTTCCTCCATGACTGCTTAAACGGGCATTTGATAACAATTCTGGTTGCCTATCTCGCTACTAGATCTGGCGCACATCATGTGGACAAGTCGATGAGCGGAATACAAATCTTTCGTCGAACATTGGACTTCATTGGTATTGTTATTATTTTGTGCTTTTCTGAGTCAGTTTGAGTTTCTTTTCTTAAGCTCTTATTTACCAATGGATTCTGATGGTGGTCCAGTCTGTGTAAAATATGTGAAAAGAGGAGTCGTGTATGCTAGTGAATTCAGTTATCTTTCTTCTCATTTCTGCTAATACTGTTGGTGGCCATAAACGGCACCTTCCCATTCTATATTTAAAGATCAAGAAAGATTCCTGTGTTCATCTTGCTTTCATGACTTACATGAGTAGATTTTATCCTGGTCAGTGAACTATGATCTAATTCTTGTGAGTGAGCCTGAAGCTGGTTTATCATGTAGTTCATGTGCAAGTGTTCAAAGTTATTGTTGACCTGAATGCTTTAGGGAATCAGCTTGATAAAAATTTAATTTTAGAAGAGGAATACTCTAATGATGAATAAGTCTGGGATTCAAGATATAGAATTCTAATTAACGTGGTTGAATTCTTATTAATCTGATCAAAGCCTAATTATTCAGATACCTGATATCTTTCTATCGTGTGATTTTATGTTTTTCCTTACATCAATTGATGGTTTGCATATGTGGTTTGAAGCTTAGGGCCCATTTGGTATCACTTCTGTTTCATATTTTCTATTTTCGTTTCACTGGCTGATGAAACAAAAGTGTTTGGTATCACTTTTGTTTTCTGATTATAAAACGGATGAAACGAAAACAAAAAAATCAGACAAAATGATTTTCTATTTTTGTCTCCTGTTTCATCGGAGTGTAATATTCAAGATTCTTTTAGACAAAATTATTTTATTTTGTAAAATGATTTTGATCTTTGCTATTGATTTTTCGTTTCTATTACTGGTTTTGGTTTCTTCAGTTTTGAACAGTAATATCAAACAATCCCTTAGTTGTCTGGTCAGTTAGGACCCATTTGGTATCACTTCTGTTTCATATTTTCAATTTTCATTTTATTGTCTGGTGTAACAAAATTGTTTGTTACTGATTTCTGTTTTTTAGACGGATGAACTAGAAACTAAAACACAAAAAAACAAAAAGAAAATTGTTTTTTGTCTCCTCTACAAAAAATCATTTTAATTTATAAAGTGATTTTTGTTTTTATTATTAGTTTTCTATTTCTATTATTGATTTTGGTTTTCACAGTTTTGAACAATAATACCAAACAACCCTAAGTTTTTATGATTTGCAATGTTCTCTCCCTCAAGGCTGAATTGGACATCGTTGATGAGGGTCATGAAACTTGAAAAAACTGTGTCTACTTGTTGGTTATTCTTAGCTACCGTTGGCTGTCTTCTCCAAGTTCCCTTTGAAAGTGAGACAAATCGTATACACTCCTCATCTAATAGACTTGTTGCCTCTTATGTAGCCAACTCAAAATCGTGGGAAAAAGGATTGTCTTTTTGGTCTCCAAATGATGGAAAAGTAACTAAAGAGGTAAGGTTTGTTGTCTCGTGTACTTGGTTTTGGTTTTCTGTGAACTATATAAGAAATTGTTGTAGCATGAAAAATTAGTAGCCATGTATCATGCATTCATTATGACAATCGGAAAGTTAAGCTGCCATACCATATCTTTGCTGCTTGGATTTTTCAACGATCTTTCAAACCATGTTTTAAGCTTAGATGTTTTACTAGGCAGTTCTTGATAAGTTTTGATGTAGCACTCTGAGGTGGTTCTTCTGGCTTTTGTGGATGTACTTTTCCGTGTTTCTTCAGTTGAGATTTTGTGTTCCTTGTTCGAGGTTTGTTTTTAAATGATAACAGCTTGCATCTTGCAGGAGATGAAGACGAGGAGAATGCAACATCGTCAATCGTTTCCAGTAGTCATTTGTGATCCTTCTGGATATTTGAATATAGCATTTCGGCTCTCAAAATATGGCTTCGCAGAGGTAATTATGGTGTCAGGCTTTCATCTTTGTTATTATCTCATTTAGAGTTGCCTTCTTAATAGTCTTACACTTGTTCTTTATTTTAGCTCCGGAATGAGGCGGCTATGACTATTACTCTTACTTGTCCTGATAAATGTCGAGGTGGCGGATTTGAGGAAACCTTTCTGACAAAAGTAGATTTTTCTGCCAAATATGACTACTGCATCAGGTAAAAGTGTTTAAGCTAGTTGGTAGACTGCTAGCCATGAAAAGATGCCTTATTCTACAAACTTCATTTCCTTTTCTGAATCCCTATAGTTCTCTCAACAATTTCCTCCCGTGGAAGATGATTAACACTTCGCCTTGCTGGCAGAAGCATTTTACACTTTCTTTTGAGCTGTATCTAAAGCACAGAACTTCATGGCTGCCATGATAACTTTGTTTCTGCAGGTTGATCTTGAAGGGAAATGCTAATGTTCATGCTTCAGGATATTGCATGGATGATGAATGCTGGAGACTATATGAGGAGAAGGTGTATTCTATTTTAGCACAGGGGCTGCAAGACAGGGCAAAGACTGTCCGTGTTTCTTGGAGGAACATGGCATCGAACCATCGTGTGGAAGATGTAAGTGAGTCTGCCCTTCAGGACTGATGATCGATACCCCATCGCTATTTCTAATGTAGCATTGTTATTCCAGGGTTTCTCATCTCTCGATGAAGAGCCGTTGCTGGTCGGTGTTACACTTGATAGTGTTGATAAGGCTCTCAGAGTAGTTGATATTGGTCCTGATGCAGACAAAAGAGAAGAGGTGACTAGCCTCTGAGCCTACCTTTTTCTTGTTTTGTATTTATTAATTGCTGTATTTTTGTTTGTTTTCGAGTAGGCTCTCCGCTATAGGAAATTCTGGGGTGAGAAGGCAGAGCTTCGAAGGTTTACTGATGGTAGAATAGCCGAAAGCACAGGTCAGCAGTTAGGAATGAGTTTCGTGTAAGCTGCCGTAATACATTTCACTTATTTGAAAACTAACTTGCCATCTTATTCATTAAACTGAACAGTATGGGAATGTAAGCAGTGGGAACGACATCTCATTATGAAAAGGATAGTTGAACACGTACTCTCCCGGCATCTTTCCCTTTCAAATGAACATGTGATGGTCACTTCCGATCAGCTCGACTTCTCTCTCATTCACGGTAGTCAAGGTAACCAATGCTCCATGAGTTATTACTGCATGATTCTTCTCCTCCTCATCTGGCTATCAAGCATTGATTTACTGATGTTTTTTTGTCAAGATCCTATATCATCGACACCAACCGTTCTTGAGGCATATGATGTTTTGTCAAAGCGCTTGCGTCTTCTGAAGGATATTCCGCTGACCATATCTAGTGTTCAGCCATTAGACTCAGGTTTGACCATCCAGTTCTTTAGCGCTATGATTACTCCATTGATTCTTATGATTGATTCTATATGAGAGACAGCTATTAAATGATGAAATGGACGTTCATAAGTGAAATCCTCTACTTATGAATATCTGCAGCTTTCAGGTTCACGTCTGTTTTCCCACCTGAACCTCATCCACTGATAAAAGAAAAGGGGAAAGGTTTCGCCAAATTGGGTAAACGTGTTGAAACATGCGTTCAACCACTAGAAGTAATGATTCAGGTACAAGTTCTTGTAAGAAGTGATCAGATTTTGATCTTATTTATGATCTCATGTTTGTTTTCTCATAGCTACTGGTTCCTATGTAGTTGGAAGGCTCAGGAAACTGGCCGATGGATAGTGTAGCAACAGAAAAGACTAAACATGCTTTCCTTCTAAAGATCGGGGAAAGGTAAAAGAGAAGTAATTTTTTATTTTTTATTTTTGGTTGCCGAGTCTATTTGAACTAATCAGATGGTATTGCTGTCACAGTATGGAAAACAATTGGGGAATGACATGTGTTGCGACTGAAGAAAATGTTGACGTGCTATTCTCTGGATTTGCATTTCGGCTTAAAATCTTACACGAGAGAGGACTCCATTTGTTGAAGGGTCCGGGTAAGAATCTGTAAATGCTTTTGTGAATGGACCAGGCATTTCTATGGTACTATTTGGTATTTACTGTCTTCTCATATGCAGCTGGAGGGAATCGAGTGAAACGAGTGTCTTCTATAGATAAGATACTTCTCTTACGCAGTCAACATTGTAGCATGATTAATGGTTTGCAGGGTCGCTATCCGATATACGGACCTGTTGTCAGGTAAATCTTTTGAATCTATTTTGGAATAAACTATCAAATTTATTGGTGTTACTTTAAGATTAACTTGGGTTTGCGCTTCTGGCTATTTGTGAAGGATTGTGAAGCGATGGGCTGCTTCACATCTTTTCTCAACGTGCTTAGCGGATGAAGCAATCGAGCTTTTGGTTGCTTCTCTCTTCCTGAAACCTTGGCCGTTTGATGCACCAAGCTCCAGGATTACAGGATTTTTAAGGTTCAATTTCCTTTTGCCTCTGGAAGGACTGTCCACTGGCCTTTATTCAGACTTTTTAGGTCAAATTTCCGTAGGTTTAGTGATTATATTGGTTTGTAAGGGCGTGCAGTCACATGTATTCCCCTCAGTCGTGGAATACTTCTGTTTCTATCATCTTTTTGTCGTATGGTGCAGAGGTTCTCCTGTAGCGCTTGACTGATCAATGGTTCCAACCTTGCAGGTTCTTGCGGCTGTTATCGGAATATCCCTGGAACTTTTATCCTCTGATTGTCGATGTTAATGGGGATCTCACTTCTGAAGATGAGAAAGCGATTAATGTATGCCGTTCATTGTTTTAATATTCAAGTGTTCCAGACCTCCCTTTGGTCTGAAACTTATACGTCATGATTGACTAAGCTGGTATGAATTTGCAGGAGAACTTTATCTTAAGTCGAAAGGGATGCGAAGAAAGCCCTCAAAATGTGAATTGTGCAATGTTCTTGGCTACAATATACGATAAGCAATCCGAAGCCTGGACAGACTTATCTCCAACCCCTTTGGTGTGTATATCTGTTGATATTTTCATTTTAATCAGTTGAAGGAATGGTTCTGAATTTTCTTAGTGATCCAGTTTGATGTTATCTAGTTCTTCGATTTGTTTGGCGACCCAAAACCTGAGTATATGAACCCCCCTGCAAAACTTGTGTTCTAGGTTTGGAAAGATTCTATCGGAAAACAAGGAACCATACTCTACACCACCAAAATGACATTCTGTTCCTTAGAAAAAGGGGAAAAAGAAAGAAAAAAGAAAGAAAGGTAGGCACGATTTCTAATCCTTGAGAAGGAACAGCCACTGAAAACTGATTACTTAGGTCGTCCTGTGTTGTGTGTCTTGCTACATGATTTTATGCTCCAGCTTACCTTTCTGCTGGTGGCTGATAACACTGCTTTGGTGTTTCGATGGAATAGGAACTCAAGAGACTTGTCGCCTACGCCAGAAGCAGTGGTAGCTTGCTGACCCAACTTATATCGCAACATCAAAATGACTCAGTTGGATGGGAGGTGAGCCTAATGGTCAAAATTTATTTATTTCTTTCCTTTTTTTTTTGGGTAGTCTTACGCATCTTCAATTCTTCATCTTCATTTTTTTCAAATGTGCAAACCATGTAATGCTCTCCTTTTTTTTCTTCTTCATTTTTTTTCTTTTTTTGTTGTGGTAGCGACTATTCCAAACTCCTTTGAACAACTATGATGCCGTCGTTCTTTTGCATGGAAACAAACTAGCTCGTCCTGAACGTTGCCGTCTTCCATCCGAAGTGAATCAAGGTTAAGTGTTTTTCTCTTGAAGATCCAAGATTTTTCCTGTACTCCTGTCTTGTTATAGAAATAGAACTTTTATTTTGGAATATAATATGGTAACTTTTGGAAGAAATATCAAGCAAACGGTTCTGATTTTGTTTGCTGCAATATAGGTTTTCATATTGCTCAAGGAGATGCTACTAAGGATTTCAATCCCTTCTTGGCTCACAAGGACATGAAGGGTAATTTGGATGAAGTGAAGCAGAGGTTGATGGTAGATTTTGATCCTCTCAGATGCTACATTGAGGATCTGGAGGTGAGTATTGTTTCATTTGCTCTAGTATGTGTAGATGTTACACCTCTTTTGTTATCCACGGAAACGACAGTGGTTCGAGTCGGTGACCCTTAACACCACCACCTAATACCGCTTTCGTTTTCCACGACCATAACACCTTGTTTTTTGGTGGGTATGTCCGTATGACCATGACTTTACATTGTGCTGGGTAAGCCACCACTCATTGCGGCCAGCCTGTGTCCATGTGCCCGTGGGATTCGTGCCTTTAGAGTCGTAACCTATGCACGGCTGACGCCTTCTGTTTCTGTGTCGGGGGACTCTTGTGAGCCATGATCATGACTGCTTCTTTGAATTCTTTCGCTGCATTCAACCTTTGCTATGTTGTACTTGCAGAGGGATTTCCCTGACATATTCAAGCTTTGGTACGATGGTTTGGGTGGAGACGCAATCGGCCTTACATGGACCGAATCCTCATCAAAGGTATCTTTGTTCATTAGATTAGGTTCTCTCCTTTCCCTTTTGCCTTTGGCCCTTAATTGGATGAATTTGTGTATGCAGAAACGAGGACGAGAGGATGATGTCAAGGAAGATGTTATCAGTATCCTGAGATCTGTCGGTGAGACCGGGAGAGGGCTTGTAAGAAGCGTTCATCTTATCAAGGCCCCGAAGTCTTGTTCGCTCAAGTATGGTGATCTCAATCGTTCAATCCTTGTACCTTGCAGTCGACCAAGCGGATAAATGTAGAGTAATTGCTCGTTGATGAAAACAATTTTGGCTAGGACGAGAAACTATTTATTTGAATCTATAGAAACAACAAACTTGGCTATGAAATTTGCTGTCTATAGATCAGTGGCGCATGCCACAATTGCCCGCTGTGCAGTGCGCAATTTTGTAGTAGGAAATTTTGTATCAACTCTGTGAAGTTTTCTAAAACTACCGTCAGCTTTCAAGTAATGTGCTTCCTGTAGACTTTTTGTTTAGATTAGCTTTTTTGAGTCAAATCTGTACACAACGGACATTTTTTTTTTTAAAGGACAACGGACATCTCTTCACACTAACTAAGAAAATGAATTTCTATATATTCAAACTAAAATCCTAATTACATTCGTTGCATAGTTGACTTAGAAGTGTATGACTCAACAAGGAAAAATGATACTCCATTCATCGAAATGTTTGTAACGTCACTACAAGGAAAAAACCTCATCAGTAGAAACATTGGTGAGTGTTTTAACCATCGATGGGGTTTCTATAACTTTTTTGGTTGAAGCAAATGAAGATTATTAAAACAGTCGTGTTCAGAATGAGGTGAGGATTGAAGAATCCCCTGGATTCGGAGTCATTGGCTGTTGACTGCTTGCTTTACTGAGTTTACTCGGTCACAGTAGTCTCCACTCTCAACTGAACCAATCACTTTCGACCAAAAAATGGGACGCGATCGTAATTGGCGGCGGCCACAACGGCCTCGCCGCCGCCGCTTACCTCGCTCGCTCCGGCCTCTCCGTCGCCGTCCTCGAACGCCCTCACCGCATCGGCGGAGCCGCCGTCACCGAGGAACTGATCCCTGGATTCAGGTTCTCGAGGTGTAGTTATCTCCAGAGCCTCCTCCGTCCCTCAATCATCAGGTAAGGGAACGGATTGTTCTCTGTTGTTGTTTTGGTTGATTTGTTAGGGGCTGTTTGACATGTTGCCCAAAACTATGAAAACCAAAATCGGTAACAAAAACAAAAAAATAGTAGCAAAACCAAAATCACTTAATCAAAGTAAAGGAATCTTGAACAATGTACTCGGATGAAACATGAAACTGAGGGTTTGTATTTTCGGTTTTTGTTTCATCCTTTGAGAAATAGAAATTAGAAACAAACAGTTCTGTTCATCGATAAGCAAAAACAGAAAACATATTAGTGATACCAAACAGCCCGTAGGATTTGGATTTGGTGTTTTGATGGATAGATGTTTGTGGATTTGTGTGTGTGGTTGGATTGTGAATAGGGAGTTGGAATTGGATCGGCACGGGTTGAGGTTGCTGAAGAGGAATCCGTCAGTCGTTTACGCCGTGTTTGGATGGGAGGCATCTAATGTTGGGGCCTGATGAGGAGCTGAATCGTGCTGAGATCTCGAAGTTCTCGAAGAAGGATGCCGCGAATTATCCTAGGTTTGGTTCTTTTCTGTTGTATCCCTAGGCTGCTGCATTGTGTTGTATCTTGCATTGTGTCTTGCGGTTTGATTGGTAGATGATAATGGAATCAAGACAAGGCAGCTCTATGTTCATTTTCCACTCGTAATGTTGGTTTAATGACACAGAGTAGCGACACTGGAATTATGCAAGCAATTGAGTAGTGTTGTGTGGGAATTCATGAAGTACACATGTAGATGAATATTTTGATGGAAAGCAAGCTAGGATAAATGGTTGTTTGATAAAAAAAAATTATCTTAACAAAGTGCTAGGCATGATTTTTAGTAATTTTAAACATAAACAATATCCGGTAGGCGGTGGTAACAGAAGAAAACAGCAGTTAATGTTCATATGAGGAGTTGAGCGCATATATATGAAGCTCATGGTTTATTTTATTCGGTTTTTTTTTATGTATAGGTATGAAGCTCAGCTGGAGAACTTCTGTAAATTCTTGGATCCAATTTTGGATTCACCTACTCCACAAACTGTAGCTGGCTCATCATCATTGAAGGAGAGAATGAAAAATGGACTAACTAAATCACGCTTTTGGGCTCAATGTCTTCGTCGAGCAGCCTCATTAGGCCAAGTTGATTTGAATGGGGATAGCACATCAACAGACTATCCCCATTCCAAAATCAATCTTGCCCAGAGTTGTTGGAAACTGATGGCTTCCCTTGTGGTCGTGTGAAATTTGTGTCGTATTACAGGTAAACACGTAATCAACTTGTTTATTCAGTATACACCCTATGCACCCTCTGATGGAAGCTGGAAGGATCCTGCATATCGGGTGAGTTTCTTTTGTTCATATTCACTGAGTGATTAGTTTCTCGAGATGAACTCAGGTTGTGGGCGACAACGCTTCTCTCTTTGTTATTCTGTTGAGCAAAATAAACTTATTTACATTATGCTGGTCACAATTGCCGACATTCCATCAAATATTGTTTTCTTCAGCTGGTTGAGCATGAGAAATCTTGTTTTAGTGTTGGTTCTGAGTGGATGGATTTTGATTATTTGTATGTCACTGATCGATTTGTCAGGAATCATTTGCAAAACGGTGTTTCTCCTTGATTGACGAATATGCACCAGGATTTAGTTCATCAATTCTCGGCTATGACATGCTAACACCTCCAGATCTAGAGAGCGCCTAACCGGTGCCAACCATGTTATGCCATTTATTTTTCAGTTTATCTTATAATCCGAAGGCATATCCTTAGCTTTCTATGATGTCTTGTAGGAGGCAATATCTTCCATGGTGCAATGGGATTGGACTCGTTATTCTTAATGAGACCAATAAAAGGATGGTAAGGATTTTATTTATTATTTTTTTTGTACTAATGTGTACTGATAATCTTTTCTCCAGCAAGTGCACGAGTTAACGCACTAGTTTACAACTCCAGTGCTTTCAAGTTCTTGCGTCCTTCTCTACTTCCGTAGTTACTGATTGGTTCTGCGATAGGTCAAGTTATAGGACGCCATTACAAGGTTTATACTTGTGTGGAAGTGGAACGCATCCCGGAGGTGGTGTAATGGGAGCGCCTGGTCGAAACACGGCGCATATAGTCCTACAAGATCTGAGGAGGAAATAGAATTGTAGCAGAGCAGCATCTGAATTGACTAATCAGGCTTCTGTTTATGTTATCTTAGTAAACGCCCAATTTTGTCCTGTTAAGTTATGTATTCGGATCAGTTTTTAAAATTACAGTTGCCTTGTAATAGGTTACACAATCCGAGGATCATTTTGGCAACGGAAACAATCATATCCAGTAAGATAAGAAGCAGAGATTTTTATGCATGCCTTCCAATGCTGGAACTTATATCGATGTGATTTGAGCGTGTGTTCTGTAATTGTTTGATAACAGAAGTTGCAGCATAGCAAAGGTGCAATGTCGAATTCATGACACAAGCTATCCCATAATTCTTTACTATAAGCAAAATAACAAGGGAAAGGTAACAAAATCCAAGTTGTAACCACACACAACACAACACCATATGCTCAATTCCACATGGCATCACAATTTCCTAGCAGTTTTGCCAAATCAAACCAACCCCTAAATCAGCAACAAACAACAATTGACAAAGGAGCTGCCGAAGACATTGGTGGACAACAATGTTGCAAACGCATCTCGATTCTTCACACTCCAACCGATTGGCATGCACCAAAAGCGTTAATCACCTACTCCGACGTAAGTAGGAAGCATCACATGTCATTCACCAAAACTATCAATTACATCTCTCTCAATAACGAGGCAAATAGAGTACCTTTAAGCTATCTGGTTCGCCAAACAGAGGCTGCATCTAATCTGCGTCAAGGTAAGAGAAAGAAAGGATTATAAGATAAGAGTTGCTCATGGACAAGAAGAATTACAGGTATTTGTTTCCCCTTGTTCCTTTCTATTCGGAGAGGAGAAAGATAAGCCTTACTTGGATATTTCTTCAACAGCCCTCATAATTTCCGTAGAACTAGTCTCCAGCACTTGACCTGCGAAAATGATCTCATCTAGGATTGTATGTATCTGCAGAAATTCAACAACTCAATATTGGGATACCATTGGAGAATACAGGCGAAAATTCAGAAACCTGGAGAATCAATCTACCACTAGCAAATCTCACTGCATGACACCGGAAAAATATTGACTATGCAGTTAATCGACATGATATATATATGTATTAGGCCCAGGGCTCCACTGAAAATAACAGGCATGAGCAAAACTTGTGGTATATGAAGCTGAAATCATTGAAAGCAATCAAACACTGGAAAACTAAATCCACGAGATTCTCAACGAGGGAAAAAAACATCAAGTATACAGCTGAACACAATATCATGAACAATATGGTATATGAGGTGCTAGCCTCACCTACAAATGACAGGCACAAGCAGCAGCTGAAAGGAAGAGTACATAGCATTTAGAATATCACTGAAGGGAAGAGTATAACCTTGCTGTAATTATATACAACGTCAAGCTCGCACACATTTTTGAAGCATTTGTCCAGTGTTTCAACAAAAACTGAAGAAAAGAAACAGCAAATTAGTTGTACATCTAATTATAGATAAATGAGAAGATCATCAACATATGGTGGGTTGTGCAATAGCTAAGTGAGAAATCAAGAAAGCAAGCAAAGCTGCAAATGCGTAAAAGCAAGTTGATGGGGAAGTTTTACATACAAAGATAAGACTCCAATAGCACAATCATTTCGATGATAACCCAATTCACAACCAAGCCATAACTCACTTAACCACACAAACATAAAATCACGCTGTGGTACTCAGGAGAAGGTCTCAATATCTTCATATGTTATAAACCACCACATCACTAATCTTAAAACTGCTGGTTACTCCTACGGGGGATTTTGGCATATATTATGACTTCTAATTCCAATCAAAACCTAAATATACTATCTTCTGTGTTCACGAACTTTGGCAATATTTATGAAAAGCTTCCAGCTACACAGATCATATTTAATTTCAACAAACCAAAGCTATCATTCGACGGGAAATTTCACCCATAACGAATTATCGATCACTCAATATAAGAAAGGGTTTCTCAAGAGTACCTTGTATTAAATCAAGCATGGCGAGTTCATTTTCAGCACTGTCATACACAAATACAAAGTAGAGAGTCGCATAGTGCTTGTATACTAGCTGACAATCCTGCAAAAACAACTAACCCTTCATCACATAAAACTGCTCAAACACAATACTATTGTTCCTCAAAACCTTGGCAGCAAGAGTTTTGCAACTTCCACGATTGGCAACGTATCAACCTCCATCAACATTTGTATAAGACTTCACCATCCCAAGGAAGGCTATCACATACCGGGCCAAATATCGAGCTTGCATTCACAAAATTGCTGACATTGTCCGGTCTATTGGACAAAACTACATGAGAACATAAAGACCTCTGTCCGTCACATACATTAAGCACGCTGCAATAAAAAATAATAAATAAATAAAAAGTTTCCACAAATCTTCACGTATAATAAGAATAATTTGATAAGAAAACATGCAAAGGGGATGTACTGTTAGCAACACCTAAGCATCGTGATGTTAGAAACATCAAATTGTCGAGATTTTAAGACCAATGAACTTCAGAATTGAAAAACAAGAGAAAATGACATTTAACTCCCCCGATCATATTGAGTTGTGAGATGACCCCTTCAAGTTTAAAAATAAGCTTTTCACACCTTTATCATCAATAGAATTCACATAATTTTGACACCAAATCAAATTAAAAGAAGTTTATAAGAAAGGCATCTATATATTCTTCGTTAGTTTTAAAAGAAATCGAATAATTTTGGCACAAAATACCATAGAGAAGTTGATAAGAGGGTCATCTGTATATTTTTTGAGTTAAGAGGGGTCAAGTATCATTGTTGAATAGTTCAAGGGCGCTTTATGCTCTTTTCTAGATAAACAATAATGAAAAAAGCATTGAAAGATCTGATAGAGAAATGGTATCATATGATCTCCCACGTTGTATCATATGCTGCTAATACTTTTAGATTCGTTAACCAATGCAGCATATGTGAGTAATATATGTGTACTCACTATCAAACCCCAACTCCCAATCACGATGAGCAAACAAATTAGTCAACTAAAACCATCACGACCAACAACCAATCATACTAATCCATTACGAACTCTCCAAATCAACCACGCACTCAGAATCGCATCAACAATACCACAGTCAACGAGAACGCAGCAACGAATTCCAAACACAACCAAATATAACCACAAATGAAACCACTGGTCCCAATTTCACCTGAGTAGACGGTGCGGATCAGCTCCTGCTGCTTCTCTGGCGGCTGCAAAAAAACGTCATCGATCAAATTTTCAACTTCTCAAATATCGAAGAAATTGGCGTCGATTCAATGGTTCGAAACTTCGATGAAGAGGAGGAGGATGAGGAGGAGAGAGATGGGTACTACCTGATAGTGGTAGAATCTGGTGATTCGAGGCTTGCCTTGCGTGTTCATCACCATCACTGCTCTTATCATTTTCGCCCCTTTTTTTTTTTTTTTCTGGTGTCGGTCGGCGTCGAAGCGCGGTGAGTGAAACGCCGTCGATTTATCCTTTTGGTGGCCAGACTCGGAAGATGGATCTTAAAACTAGCTCTCTCCTTTTTCCTTTCACTTTTATTTTTATGATATATTATTAAAAATAAATATTTTAAATAAATTATAATATTTTTATAAAAATAATTTTAAAAAATTTAAAATTTAAAATTTTTATATTTTATAACTCAAATGTAACAATTGATTTAGATCTATAATAAAATTATTTATTTTATTTCATAATCAATCTCAGGGTCGTTTGGAAGAGCCCATAGAATTGATTCATCCAGAAAAGAAACAGAGGCAAAACAAAACCCTAATCATCCATCCGGTTCTACAATCCGCCGCCACTGGATCCGATTCTTGTCTGGCCATTGCATTCGGTCTGTCCTCACTCGTCAATCACAAGCTGCCTCCGCCTGGGGTACTCTTTCTCCCTTTCAAGTACCTTCTTCCTGTTTTATAGTAGAGTGGAACACCTTTTATTTCAACTTGTGGCTGGTTGAGTTGTATTATTGCTATGGTTGTGCCAGTCATCAGATTCAGATTTATAGCGAGATTGATATATGGTGGGGTTTTTAGGAGTAGTGACTCTAAAATCTTGTATTCATCATTGAACATGAGTTGGAA
The DNA here is from genome assembly GCA_035668315.1 of Drosera spatulata. Classification (NCBI taxonomy): domain Eukaryota; kingdom Viridiplantae; phylum Streptophyta; class Magnoliopsida; order Caryophyllales; family Droseraceae; genus Drosera; species Drosera spatulata. Next base: position 2,594 of record JAOVYX010020541.1, on the reverse strand, counting down.
TTCATGGATGCGACTTAAATGAACCCTTGATCGTTGTATGGATAGGTTGTTTCAGGTTCATGTCTATTTGCTGCAAGTTCTTGATACAGCGAGTTTAACTGGTGTAGGGTGCACGACTCATATACGCGAGCAGGTAGTTTTTGGGTTACGTTGCGAAATCAGCATTGTTCGATTCCTTGTGCAGTGCGCCTATGACGCATCTCATGACTTTATCCAACAATGGAGATGTCAGCTTGCTTGCCTCAGAAGGTGATTGCTACGATGTCAGCTCCTCCATGGCCTTGTTACTGTCTCAACGACAAGTAGAGAATGAGAATCAACTTTCTTCAGATGATGATGATGATGCTACCAATCCGGAACTTTTAAGGCACTACATCTCGTCTATTGATTCTACACTTGTGATCCGGCAACTATCCTCAAGAGGACTGTCCTTCCAGCTATGGCCTGCAGCAACAAGTCTTGTCTCCCTCCTCGACGATCACCTCCGCAACCATAGTGACAGTCCTCTTTCGTCCGTTTTTCCCTCATCCAGTGAAGAGCAGCCCCATGGACTCCGGATCCTTGAGCTTGGCTCTGGAACTGGTTTTGTCGGGATTGCGGCTGCTGCCATTCTTAAAGCTAGTGTTACAGTCACTGATCTCGGGCATGTTGTCCCTAACTTGAAGTTCAATGTCATGTCAAACTCTGACATGTTGGCCTCCAACAATGGGAATGTCGACGTAGCTGAGCTCAATTGGGGCCATCTTGATCATATGGAAGCCATTGGCAGAGATTATGATGTGATAATAGGATCGGATGTTGTTTATCACGACCACTTGTTTGATCCGCTGATAGATACACTGAAGTATTTTCTTCTGGGAGTTGACAAGAAGGTTGTTTTCTTGATGGCGCACCTCAAAAGATGGAAGAAAGAATCAGCCTTCTTTAAGAAGGCAAGGAAGCACTTCGTTGTTGATGTATTGCACAAGGACTGCCCACCCGAAGGGCGAAGACTTGGTGTCGTCGTGTACCGTTTTGTAGGCAAACAATAACACCATGTCGAAGGCAGAATCCAGTCTGTTTCCCTGACTGGGCATCTAGTGTACATGAATGCTTACAGAAAATGTAGATTCAGAAACCATTGTGGAGTCAGTACCGTCATTCTGAGGATTAGAAATTTTAGTCAGGATCAATGGAACTAACCACCTCTAAGCGTATTTTTGTGTAATACAAGTTTAACAGGTGAGACGTAAACTTGGCGAACTACTTCATAGATCCCTCCATCAAACATTGGAAGAGAAATCATGGCTCTTTTATTTCCATTACCAAACATTGGAAGCCAAAATATAAAAAACTTCTTTACATTCCTTAGAGCGTAAATTTTATAAACACCACCCAGTAATTTACCCAAAAAAAATCAAAAATCGGGGCACTGCACACATTCAATAACACAACAGCAGCACAAACAAAAAATTTGTGAAGAGCAAACCCACGAAAAAATAAATTACACACGTTCAACCCCGAGTGCCCTGTGCCGGGTCTAGCAGACAGATGCTCAGGTGATGAAAGAATCCCGACCACTGCAACAGCATCGATCGTGAGGCCTACTAACATATGGAGAGCCGAGGCCTGCATAGATGCTGTGCAGGAGGATGAAAACATAAGTGCATACCCATCATCTTTTCCTCGACTGCGAACCCCTAACAGCCTTCATGCTTTGTGAGTCTCTAAAGCACACAAAATGGACTAATGTATTCCCATTGGGATAGACGGCGAAGACACTCGCCCCAATCTTCTTGTTGCATAGAGAACACATGCTATCATTGGAGATCTTGACTACTGCCTTTCTGTGCTCGTATAATTCATCTTTAACCTGCATATTATCAGTTGCTGAATCAGCCAGATGCACTTAAAACGCTCAAACATGGTCAACATGAGCAGATGGAAGCTTGACACGAGCGCATCTGAATCAAGAATAAGGAAATAAACAACTAAAATAAGGAACAAACTCCTCGTGGTTTCCATATAAGAAGGAAAATCATAACCAACTATTTCCGTCATATAACCAATTTTTCAGTTGTTGATGTTCGAATCTTAATGAGAGTAAACTGTCTGAATCAAGCTGTGGCCTCCTTTACAACAATAATTTACCTGGAGGTTCTCGCTCTGCCTCAGTCTCTTAATCACTGAAAAGTTCCTATATGCCTCACTTGATTTTCTCACTAGGGGTCCTAGAAATGGCAGCATATTCTGCAAGCACAAAGTTAAGTGGGACTCCATCAGTAAGCGCCTTTGGAAAGGAATCATCTACCAATCTTATGGTATGTCACTCCCTGCAGTTGGAGACATTTCATTGAAAACAATAGGACACAAAAATCTGGCAAACTTATGACGGGGCTACCAACAGTTGGATGCTTTTGGTGACTATAGCAAATACATAGTTAACCAATCTTTTTCACTAGGGTTATGCATATAAAAGCAGTGATCAGAGGATTTGACAAATTCAAAGGCCTTTAAGAGGTTGGAGAGCATCAACCGTACCTTCAGTTTAGTTTCTTTGGGTAACAGCTTGAGCGCTTGTGCGCCATTAATCCTTTCCCACCTCTTGCCTAACA
>JAOVYX010020540.1:0-16915 GCA_035668315.1 Drosera spatulata | reverse complement strand
TTGTTTGTGAAATATTCGATGTTTGGGGCATTGATTTTATGGGACCATTCCCACCATCCAATGGCAACATATACATTCTGGTCACGGTGGACTATGTGTCCAAATGGGTTGAAGCGCGAGCAACAAGAAAAGAAGATGTCAATGTCGTCATTGTTTTTCTACGCACTTAAATTTTGAACCGCTTTGGCATACCGCATGTCATAATAAGCGATAGAGGTACCCATTTTTACAATAAGGTTGTGGCTGTATTATTAAGCAAATATCATGCAAACCACAAGATAGCAATCGCATACCATCCACAAACAAGTGGACAAACTGAGGTTTCGAACAGAGAAATCAAATCAATTCTGAAAAGGTAACCGAAAAGATTGGAGTATTCGGCTTGGAGATGTATTGTGGGCGTATAGAACTGCATTCAAAACTCCAATTGGAATGTCACCATGTCAAATGGTGTATGGGAAAGCTTGCCATCTTCCAATAGAACTTGAACTTAAAGCTTTTTGGGCCATTAAGCAATTCAACTACGATTATGCAAATGATATGCATAATAGAAAGTTGTAGTTGCAAGAACTCGAAGAGCTAAGAAATGATGCATTTGAGAATTTTGTGATTATAAAGACAGGCGAAACGTTATCATGACAAAATCTTGAGTAGGAAACAGTTCAACATTGGTGATACGGTTTTGCTGTATAATTCTCCATTAAAGTTGATGGCCGGCAAGCTTCGATCCAAATGGTATGGACCGGTTTTGGTCACAAATGTTTATCATCATGGAGCAGTCGAAATTAGGTTAGGAAATAAATAAATAAATTCTCAATTGTCGAGCCAACGACGTTAAACAAGTGCACTGCTTGGGAGGTAACCCAAGTAATTTAGGTTAGGAAATAAATAAATAAATTCTCAATTTTTGATCAAAACATGTCGTCGTTCGTCAGGAATGAGCAAAAATAAAGTTTATCATCAAAACAGTGAATTTCCAGAGTTTTGTACGTTAAAAATAGCCAAACATGTGAAAATCCACCTAACACGGCCGTGTCCTATTGGAACACAGCTGTGTTAGGTCAAAAACTGAAGCTGATTAAGCTGAAACATGGCCATGTCACAATGTGACACGATCGTGCCTCAAATTAAAGGGATTTTTCTGAAAGGAGGTGACACGGCCATGCCACACCGTGACACAGCTGTGTTGCGCCAACACTGAGGCCAACAGCTTTGTAACACGGTCGTGCGAGGGCATGACACGGTCGTGTCGTGGTAAAAACTCAGGATTTAAACATCGAGCCCAAACATAATCAAATCCTCTCAAAATCCACAAGAAAAATTTCCCCCAAACACTCAAATTCTTCAATTTTCATCCATTTAGTGCATGCTTGTACTCAAAATGAAGGTAATCATCTCCTCTTCAACATCCAACCATCAATTTCATCAATTATGGCTTGATTTTATAAATATCATGACTTTAAGGTTATGACCAAAACCTAAAAATCTTCATGAATTATTGATTTCATGCAAATGAACTATGTAGTTGTGATCTATGATGTCTTGTGATCAATTTCCATACATAGTTTGCATGATTTGGCCAAGATTTGATGAAAAAGATTTTAAGGGGTTAGGGCTTTACATCTACTATATGTTTTATTCATTTTATGATCCCTAACCTTGTATTATTTGATGTTGATGAATGTTTGGATGATTCTATGGATGGTGGCATTTTGATGGAGGGTGTTGGATGATGAATGGAGGGTTGTTTGGCGTTATGGATGATGAATGAATGATGTGTGGTTTTGATGAAGAAACGAATGGGTCACGTCGGATTTTTTAGTGAATTGTACTATTTGTATGTTAAACTCTATGATTCGTACGTTGTTTGATGAGATTCTATATTGTCACTTACGCTTCTCATGTTTTAAATGCAGATGGTTAAGAGAGTGAAGTCTATAACCGTCTCCTCTTCGGTGCATAACTACCGGGTTAGGATTCGTAACCTGGATCCTACTCCAGCTTCTGGTGCACCTAATGATCATGTTACCATATTTCACTCCGCATCGGCTTGCGGACGACTAGGTATTGAGGATGACGTGGATGAAAGCTTGTAACGTCTCCACATGAAGGACTTCACGGCGATCCAGGAGTATACCTACGTTGAGCTGCATCGAGCAGGCAAGGGCTAGACAAATGACGATGTGCTCGGCTTTCACTTCCGACTTGGAGGTGAGGAGTACTACAAGAACACAGCTTGGCTCAACAAGCTGCTTCGTTTCAAGGTCGGCGGTCTCCAATTTGATGTGTTAGAGTTGGATACTGCCGTAGTTTTGTGTTTTGTGTGCAGAATGACGATAGAAGGATGGATTTTGTGCAAAACTGGATTTCAGAGTTGATTGACGTGTATTGGCAGTGCTAAAAGAGGTTTTGTATCAAGTTGGATTCCAAAGGAATGATTTTTCATCTTGTTTGCACGAGGTGTAGGTGACACGGTCATGTCACATTGTGGCACAGCCGTGCCACACTTAAATAAGTGTTCAGTCATCAGAGACACGGCCATGTCGCATTTTGACAGTCGTGTTACATGAGTTTAGCAGCTTCAGTTTTGAACACGCACAGCCGTGCCAGAGCCAAACACGGCCGTGCTGCATGATGGTCACACGCAGGATTGTGCGTGACACGACTGTGCATCAGTGTGATACAGTCGTGTCGTACTGAGTTCCAGAAGCTCGATTGAATCCTGAACGTCGATTTCAGGTTTTGATGATGCATCCCCGAGTTCCCTATAAATACCAGACGTCCTTTTCCACTTGGAGAGAGCTTTTTTTTTTTTTTTAATGCAGAAATGCTGCCGCAATGCAGAGAGAAGAAGGAAAACCTCGTCAATCAAGAGAGTCAATCCGTCCGAGCAAGGAAATCATCACCGAATTGATCACGTGCTGAGGTGATGATCAAGACGCTTAATCAAAGGACATATATTCATCAACAACGACCTTTGTAGATCAAAATTGGGAGAGAAACATCTATAACAATTTTATATTGATCTTATCTCTATGATTATAGGTTTTATAGTTGTTATTCAATCAATTGTTCGATCTTTGGATTGTGTTGATTATACTACTTTTGAACAGATTTTCTTATCTATGTTTAGTGAGTAACTTCATTGCAGTGTGAAGATATAGACGTGTTGATGGTGGATTTCAGAGATGAGACATGATTATAATATTTCTTGCTTATCATTTAATGTTTGTTTCATAGCTGAATTGATTGAGCTAAATTGCTTTCATATGATTTAGAATTGGCCATTCTAAGTTGTATAATTATGGTTTTATGCATTTTCATTCTCTTTTTATAAAATATGGTAGCAAACTAAAAGTTATATCATTCTCTTTTGTATAACTTCAGTATTCATTCCAATTGAGGTTATTCTTACTAATCATTGTCTTTTGCTAGTTTATATGGAATGTTGAGTTATGCGTTTAAGCAATATTATCTAAGTTAGGTTGATTCTCTTTTGGCCTAGCTAACAAATGTTAGGATTAGCTCATTTGCATATGAGTTAACATTATCGGCCATAGCGTTAATTAAGTTTCACTCCATTACAACATTCACCAACATGATTAAGTAAGGAAAAAAAATATGATCGATGAAGAAATCCAACCTAAACACTATACATTAGTCGCGCTACCCTTTTTTTATCTTTAAAGAACTCGTTTATCTTTGTTGTTTGGTTAAGTTTACAACACCAATCTCAAACCCCCCCCCCCCCCCCTTTTCTTGTTTAGAATCACTCTTAGTACATTAGTAAATCCGTTCCTTATGGGATCGACCCTGACTTATCGCTATTGTATTAATTTAATATCATGCTATTGAGTGGCATAGTTAGGATATGCGACGGCGTGTCATGTCAACAATAGAGACTTGTACTTTGAGAGTTTGTCTCTGTTTGCTGTTTTAATTGATTTCTAGCAGTTCTAAAAATGCAAAGTAATGAAGGGAAGTAAAGAACATAGGATTTACACTGGTTCAGACAGTCATTATCAACTGATAAACGAGAGCTTAGTCCAGTCTTCCCTTGGTGACGAGAATAGTCAAACCAAGAGGTGAGTTCACTATCTTCTTGTTTTTGGCTTACAAGACAACCCTTTTACAAGCTAGCTAACTTGTCCAAGGCGAAGAGCCTAGATCCTTTTAGATCCTTTGTTGGACTCTGCTGCAGCTGCTGTCCTTCAATGCAGACTAGGGAACCCTCTTCTTCCTGTTCTTCTTCAATTCAGCTCACTTGAACAGCCTTGAATTCAGATTTATTTTGCACACTTTGTACGTTCAATTCTTTGTTCAACAACACTGTTCCTTGAGCTCTTTGATCCCCCTTTATAGGCTTAGGGAATGAGCCCGTGACTGTACTTGACCTGATGGTGACAGCTTCTCACATGTGACTCTTTCACTGATGTTGACAGCTCATCTTTTTCTGATCCTCGTACTGTCACTGCATACCTCAAATCTTCGATTTGATTAATCCTCAGACTTCTGCCCCAACCTTAGCAACCATCTTAGCTACACTTCAGTCTGCTGCAACTCAGTCTGCACTAAGTACTATTGAGATCTCGTCTGCACCCAGTCACTGCTGCAACCTTGTCTGTACCCAGATCTGATACAATCCTTTATGCATTCCTAAGTTGGCATCTTGTCTTCAAGATTGATCCCATATCCTGAAGCATTTGTAGGTCTTTTGTTATCCATGCATGTCTTAGCTGCCTTTCTACAATTCTCTGTAGTAGTTTGCCTCTGATGGCCCACAATGCTCTCCATCTGTGGCTGCCTTCTCTCCAGCATCTAATCAAGACTGCAGATTACCAACTAATTCCCAGCCTTAGCACACTAACAACTTCATGGCTAATACTTCTAAGTTTTGTTCATCAATTTCTATACAACTGGAGGGATTGTACATTTCTATCAAACTTGAAGACATTGGGGAAGACCTTTGACATCAAAGAACTCAACCTCAACTTCATGAGATCCCTTGAAGAAATCTGGGGTGCCAAAACTACTGCAATAAGGGAATCAAGGGCACTCTAACAACATCATGCCTAACACTTCAAAGTTTTGTTCATCAATTTCTATACAACTGGAGGGATTGCACATTCCTATCAAACTTGAAGACATTGGGAAAACCTTTGACATCAAAGAACGCAACCTCAACTTCATGAGATCCCTTGACGAAATCTGGGGTACCAAAACTACTGCAATAAGTTCATGAGTTTTGTGGCTTGTATTTTCTAATCCATATTTCTTGACTATGTTCTTTAGGTACTTGGCTTGATTTATGAATATCCCACTTTCTAACTGTTGTACTTGTAGTCCTAGAAAATATTTGAATTCTCCTATTAAACTCATTTGAAATTTTGATTTCATTAATGCAGTAAATCTTTCACACAGTTTATTGTTAGTGCAGTCAAATATAATGTCATCAACATAAATTTGCACTAAGAGAATATGCTCCTTATGTTTCTTAAGAAATATGGTGGTATCTATCTTTCCTCTCTGAAAATTATTCTCACATAGAAAAGTTGAGAGAGTTTCATACCATGCTCTTGGAGCTTGTTTTAAGCCATATAATGCTTTGTCTAACCTGTAGACATAATGTGGATGTTCTAAGTCTTCAAATCCAGGAGGCTATTCAACATACACTTCTTCTTGCAGCTTTCCATTGAGGAAGGCACTCTTTACATCCATTTGATAGACTTTGAATCCTTGGTATGCAGCATAGGCTAGGAACATTCTTATTGCTTTCAGTCTTGCAACACGGACAAAGGTTTCATCATAGTCAATTCCTTCTTCCTGTGAGTAACCTTTTGCCACTAGCCTTGCTTTGTTTCTGATGACTGTTCCATTCTGATCAGATTTATTTCTAAACACCCACTTGCAGCCAACAACTGGATAATTTTTGGGTCTGGACACTAGATACCATACTTCGTTTCTTTGAAACTCATTTAGTTCTTCCTACATGGCATCAATCCAATTCGGATCACCTAGAGCTTCATTTATTGTCTTTGGCTCCATTTTTGATATGAAGCATGCAGACTGACACTCTCTAGTTGTTTCCTGTCTAGTCTGCACTGGTGCATCCTTGTCTCCAATGATGTCATCTTGTGTATGTGCCTTGATCCATCTTCTTTTATCTTGATCAATAGTGATGTGTTCCAGTTTTTGTTGTATTGTGGGGTGTTCAGGCCCTGCTACATTGTTGTTCTCTTCAGTGTCTGCAGACTGCTAATCCTTTTCTACAGCTTCAGAGCTCTTGTCTGCATTCTGTTCATCATCTATGCATGCACATTCCTTATCAAAGACATTAGCAGTACGGATGGATATTTCAGATTCATCAAAAGAAACATGAACTGACTCTTCAACTATTTGTGTTCTCTTGTTATACACTCTGAAGGCTTTACTAGTTGCGGAATATCCTAGAAATGTTCCTTCATTTGTCTTAGAATCAAATTTTCCTAGATGGTATTTATCATTGTTATGTATGTAGCATTTACATCCAAAAGCATGAAAGTATTTAACGCTTGGTGTCTTTCCTTTCCATAATTCATAGGGGGTCTTCTTATGTAGTTTATGTACAAGACATCTGTTTTGGACATAGCATGCAGTGTTTACTGCTTCTGCCCATATATTTTTTTGGTAAATCAGCATCAGCAAGCATTGTTTTGGCAACTTCTATAAGTGTCCTATTTTTTCTTTCTGCTACACCATTTTGTTGAGGTGTTCTAGGTGATGAAAAGTTATGTTTAATGCCATGGTCATTATAGTAAGTATCTACTCCTGTTTGATCAAATTCAGTACCATGTTCGCTCCTAATTGTGATTATTTCAATGCCCTTCTCATTTTGAACTTGTCTTAGAAATCTAGTCTGTAGGCTACAAGTTTCACTCTTTTTGTGCAAGAACATTACCCATGCATATCTTGAGTAGTCATCAACTATAACTAGGGTATACTTCTTTCTATTTAAACTTTCTACTTCTACTGGACCAAAAAGATTCATGTGCAGTAGTTCCAGTATTCTAACTGATTCTGATGAGTTTAGAGGTTTGAAACTTGCTCTAGTCTGCTTTCCCTCTTGGCATGATTTACACAGCTTCTCCTTTTAGAACTTGATTTGAGGAAGACCTCTTACCAAGTTTTCTGAGGACAGTTTAGCTATGGTTTTGAAATTTAGGTGTGCTAGTCTCTTATGCCATAGCCAGTTTGTATCTTCAGCACGCCAGTTTGTATCTTCCGCACCTTTTGTATAGAAACATGTAATTTGTGCTGATTGAGATGAATTGAAGTCTACTGCATAAATGTTTCCTTTTCTAGTTCCTATCAGCTTGACTTCTTTGGTGACCTTGTCTTTTATTTGACATGAATCATGAGTGAAAGAAACATCATAATTTTTTTCACATAACTGACTGATGGATAGCAGGTTATGTTCTAAACCTTTAACATAAGCTACATCTCTAAAGATTAATGAACCTGTACCAAGGGTTCCATAACCTTTAGTTTTACCTGCCTTGCCTCCTCCAAGGATGACTAGGGGTCCTTCTTCCATTCTTTAATCTTTCAAGATGCTTTTGTTCCCAGTCATATGTCCTGAGCATCCACTGTCCAAGTACTATGCTCCATCCTATTGTTCCTGCAATAAAGAATTAAAATCTTATGCACGGTACCCATAAATATGGGTCCTTGTTAGTTTTGGGCACCCACACTTGAATAGTTTTCTTATGTGGAGTCCAACGTTGGAATGATTTGTGACCAGGTTTGCCACAAGTGTAGCAGTAGACCCTTGGTCTTATTGCTCTAAGTGGTCTATCAGTGTTTTTCCACCCCTTCTGTTGCATTCTGTATGTGTAGACAGGCTTCAGATGTGGTTTTCTCCGTGTAGTATTGGAAGTGTTGTTCCACACTGAGTAATTTGGTGCATATTGGGGTTTGTATGGTCTCTTGTTGGGTTTAATCTTATGATTCCAGGCCATGTGCACATTGTGGTGCTTCGCAACATTTTGTGTTGGTACTTTGCTCAAGGATTTAACCCTTTGGGTTTGAGGAGTAGAGACCTTACTCTTCTACTCCCTTTGTTCAATAGAGGTTTTACCCTTCCGCAAGACCATTACAGAGGTCTTCTCTACCTCTTTCTGACTAGTTGTGACATTATCATTCACTTTGAGTGCGAAAGGGTATTCAACAAATCCTTGTAACCTAATCCTGACCTATCATGTGAGGATTGACCCATGTTTAGCAACTTTTGCAAGTTCAGGGTCGTTCCATTCCATGTATCTACTTGAGCTTGTAGCTCAACATTTCTCTTTGTGAGTGTTTCCACTACTGCATTGAGAAGTTTTACCTTCTCATCCGATTTCTTCAGCTCATTTTAAGCCACTGCTAGGCCACTTGTTATACAGTCAATCTTTTCATATGCCTGATTGTAATTCTCTCTGAGATTTGCAATCAGTTCAAGATTCTCTTTATGTTCCCTTGAAAGGGAAATAAAAATTTCTGAGGTTTCTTGAAGTGCCTCTTTCAATTCCTCTAGAGTAGCATCTGATTTAGAGAGATCAAAAACCTGTTGTTTTTCTTCATTTCTTACCATGAGGCATAGCTGAGTATTTGAGATTATCTCTTCATCATCTGAGTCTGTCTCACTTCAGGTTTTAGCAGCATAGGCCTTGCCCTTTTCTTTCCTTCTAGAGCTCCCTTTGCTATATTCCTTTTTGTTCCTCTATGCAGACGATTCTTGTACAGGTCATCTACATTGTTCAGTAAAGTGCCCTGGCTTTCCACAGTTGTAGCAGATCTCCTTCCCTACTTCTTTGACCTTTCTTGAAAAGTTCTTCTTGAGATTTTTCTTTTTGAATAGTTTTCTGAACTTCTTGTCCATCAGTGCAAGTTCTTCTGTTATTGCCTGTTCACTTACAGACGAGGTGTCACTGGTTTCCTCTTCTGCCATGGATCTCAAGATTTTTTCTTGGGCTTTGAAGGTCAGAGTTTTCTTCCTAGCCTTATCAATTTGACTTTTCTGCTCAACTTCCAGATTGTAGGTATGCAGCACACCATATAGTTGTGCCAAGGACATCTTAGCAAGATCCCTGGACTCCCTTATTGTTGTAGTCTTTGTTCCCCAGATCTCACCAAGTGATCTCATGAACATCAGGTTGACTTCCTTGTTGTCAAAAGTCTTCCCTAAAGTATTGAGATTGTTGATGGGTACATTGAATCTTTCATAGAAGTTGGTCAAATTTTCATTAGATCTCATTGAGACCCAATCGTATTGCTGCATCAGGACATCCTTCTTGTTTTCTCTGATTTCATTTGTTGCTTCATTCCTGAGCAGTAGAGCATCCCATGCTTCCTTTGCAGTGGTTGTGTGAACTACTATCTCAAACACATCATCGTCAAGAGCTTTGAATATTTGATTTCTTGCCCTTCTGTCCACCAGCATTAAGCCCCAGTCCTCTCTTGTCCAGAGGGATTTGGGTTTATCCACTTTCCTAGATGCATCAATTGGATCTGGCATCTTTGGTATGTATGGCCCATTTGTAACTATATCATGCATTAATTCATCTATTGAATCTAGATGCGCAAGCATTCTCAGCTTCCAGTGATTGAATTTGTCAAATGCGCATGCTGGTGGCTCTCTACTGTTGGGGAATTTGGGTAGCTTTAGAGGAGCCATATTTTCTTCACAAAATAAACAGTTAGTAACTTCTTTCAATAAATAAATCAAAAGAAATGACCTTTTCTTTTCAAAACTATTAGATCTGGAAAGTCAAGCTCTAATACCAATTGTAAGATCTACAGGGATAATCTAGAGTAGGGATGAATAGGTTGTATTGAATTTTTCAATGTAATTCTGAGGAATATTAGTTTCAAATACACTAATGATCCTTGCAGACTACCAAGGATGTCTGCAGCCGAGACTTGTACATTGAGAGTTTGTCTCTCTTTGCTGTTTTAACTGATTTCTAGCAGTTCTAAAAATGCCAAGTAATAAGGGCAAGTAAAGAACATAGGATTTACACTGGTTCAGACAGTCATTATCAACTGATAAACGAGAGCTTAGTCCAGTCTTCCCTTGGTGACCAGTATAGTCAAACCAAGAGGTGAGCTCACTACCTTCTTATTTTTGACTTACAAGAAAACCCCTTTAGAAGCTACCTAACTTGTCAAAGGCGAAGAGCCTAGATCCTTTGCACAGATCCTTTGCTGGACTCTGCTGCAGCTTCTATCCTTCAATGTAGACTAGTGAACCCTCTTCTTCATTTTCTTCTTCAATTCAGCTCACTTGAACAGCCTTGAATTCAGATTGATTTTGCACACTTTGTACGTTCAATTCTTTGTTCAACAGCACTGTTCCTTGAGCTCTTTGATCCCCTTTTATAGGCTTAGGGAATGAACCCGTGACTGTACTTGACCTGATGATGATAGCTTCTCACATGTGACTCTTTCACTGATGTTGACAGCTCACCTTTTTCTGATCCTCGTACTGTCACTGCATACCTCAAATCTTCGATTTAATTAATCCTCAGACTTCTGCCCTAACCTTAGCAACCATCTCAGCTGCACTCCAGTCTGCTGTAACTCAGTCTGCACTCAGTACCGTTGAGATCTCGTCTGCACCCAGTCACTGCTGTAACCTTGTCTGCACCCAAATCTGATGCAATCCTTTATGCATTCCTAAGTTGGCATCTTGTCTTCAAGATTGATCCCATATCCTGAAGCATTTGTAGGTCTTTTGTTGTCCATGCATGTCTTAGCTGCCTTTCTGCAATTCTCTGTAGTAGTTTGCCTCTGATGGCCCACAATGCTCTCCATCGGTGGCTGTCTTCTCTCCCGCATCTAATCAAGACTGCAGATTATCAACTAATTCCCAGCCTTAGCACACTAACAACATCATGGCTAATACTTCTAAGTTTTGTTCATCAATTTCTATACAACTGGAGGGATTGCACATTTCTATCAAACTTGAAGACATTGGGGAAGACCTTTGACATCAAAGAACTCAACCTCAACTTCATGAGATCATTTGAGGGAATCTGGGGTGCCAAAACTACTGCAATAAGGGAATCAAGGGATTTGGGCAAAATGTCACTTGCTCAACTATATGGTGCGCTACACACCTACAATCTCGAAGTGGAGTAGAGGAAGTAACTAGATGAGGCAAGGAAGAAGACCTTGGCCTTCAAAGCTCACGATAAAATTCTTAGAACAATGGCTATGCAGAATACTACTGAACCGTCCTCCACAAGTGAACAATCGGTCTCTGAGGAGCTTGCCTTGATACGGAAGAAGTTCAGAAAGCTCTTCAATAATAAAAAAAAATCTTCAAAAGGGTTGTAGCAAAGCCAAGAGAAGCTGAGATGGAAGAAGGCTATAACTGTGGCAGGCCAGAACACTTTGCCGCACAATGCAGAGGAGATCCATAGGAGTCTACTGCACAGAAAAAGAAGAAAGACAACAACGAAGGCAGTTCTGGCAGGGAAAAAAAAAAAGATAAAGCCTATGCTACAAAGAACTGGAGTGAGACAGGCTCACATGATGAAGAAACAATCTTTAATGCACAACTCTGCCTCATTGTCAGAAGTGAGGATAGACAAGAGGTAGTTGATCTTTCTACTTCTGATGCCTCAGTCGAGGAACTAAAAGAGGCTCTTCAAGAGACCTCAGAAAACTTTATTGCCCTAAAGGAAAAATAATGAAAATCTTGAGTTGATAGCAATTTTCAAAGAAAATTATAATCTGGCCTGTGAGGAAAGTCAAATCTCTCACTGAATTGGTGGTAAAACTCACCAAAAAGAATGCCGAGTTGCAAAGACAGGTTGATGTACAGAATGGAAAGACCATGGATCTTCAGAAAATGTTGATCATGGGTCAATCTTCATTTGAATGATCTAGTTTAAGATACAAAAGCTGGATTAATGAAGCTGAATGCTGAAAAGCTAAGGAAAACCCTGTAATCACAAAGGTTGAGGTTGAAAAGCTACCTGCAAAAATTTTGCAGAAGGGTGAGAGCTCTACTTCAGAGAAAGTACAGAAGAGTAAAGCCTCAACTTCTCAACCAAAAAAGTCTAATCACTCTGTTGTAAAAGCAAAGCTGAAAGTGATGCAGACTAAAAAAGTACAAGGACCTAAGCCAGAGAGAAAAATATTCCAAAGGAACATTATCTATAATCATCCTATATCCCAGTATGCTCCTAGCTACTCAATGTGGAACGAAAATTCCACTACTTCATGAGGAGATCATGACATAGACCTTATTGCACCTGTGGAATATAGTATAGGGAAATAAGTAAATCAGGTAGGAGTACCAAAATAGCTAGAACGAAGGTCATTTGCTAAAATTGTTTCAAGAAGGGCCACAAGGTTTTTGAATGTAGGACACCACACAAGAAAGTCATTCAAGTGTGGATGTCTAAACCTAACAAATGAGGACCTATGCATATGGGTACCATGTGTGAAATTTGATTATTTTGTAGGAGCATCACAACGAAGTTTGGTACTTGGATAGTGGATGCTCACTTGCTCAGGACACATGACAGGGGATAAATGCCTACTAACTGAATACAAAAAACAAGAAGGTCCCCCTTGTGATATTTGGAGGAGGTATGACAGGTAAGACTAAAGGTTATGGAATCCTTGGTACAAGTTTCCTAATCTTTAGAGATATGGCATATGTAAAGGGACTTGAACATAACCTATTATCCATAAGTCAATTATGTGATAAGCATTATGAAGTTTTCTTTACACATGACACGTGCGAGGTGAAGGATAAAACAACTAAAGAAGTAAAACTAGTAGGCTGCAGAAAAGAAAACATCTATGCATTAGATTTCAATATGTCCCAATCTACGTAGATCACTTGTTCTATACAAATGAATCTGAGGACACATATTGGTTGTGGCATAAGAGATTAGCTCACCTAAACTTCAAGACCGTAGTAAGACTTTCCTCAAACAACTTGGTGAGAGATTTACCTCAAATCAAGTTCAAAAAGAATAAACTGTGCAAATCCTGTCAAGAAGAAAAGTAAACTAAGACCATATTTAAACCTACAAACTCCGCAGAAACCAATGGAGTTTTTGAACTCCTCCACATGGATCTGTTTGGACCAGTGAATGTGGAAAGCATAAGTAGAAAGAATTACACTCTTATGATTGTTGATGATTACTCAAGGTACACTTGAGTAATATTTCTACATAAGAAGAGTGAAACATGCAATCTATTGACTAGGTTCTTAAGGCAGGTTCAAAATGAGAATGGTATTGATGTGATTGCCAATAAGAGTGATCATGGCATAGAATTTGATCAATATGGAGTGGACAAATACTATGATGATGATGGCATCATACACAACTTTTCTACACCTAGAACACCACAACAAAATGGTGTTATTGAGAGAAAAAATAGAACACTTATAGAAGCAGCCAGGACAATGCTTTCAGATGCAGACTTACCCAAAAGCTATTGGACAAAAGTAGTAAACACAGCTTGTTATGTACTAATTAGGTTCCTTATACACAAACTTCATAAGAAAACCCCTTATGAGTTGTGAAAAGGAAAGACACCGAGTGTCAACTACTTTCATGCATTTGGATGCAAATGTTACATTCATAATAATGAAAAACAACATTTGGGAAAGTTTGATCCAAAATCAGACAAGGGAATCTTTATAGGCTGCTCTACTGCAAGCAAGACCTTTAGGGTATACAACAAAAAGGTAAGATTAGTAGAGGAGTCAGTGCATGTTTCATTTGATGAAATTATTAGTTACCCTCGTGTTGCTAATTTTTTTTATGAGGAATGTGTTTGTATGGATGATGAACAGATTGAAGAACAAGAACCAAATGATGCAGTAAAAGAAGAACCGTCTACACCTGATAAAAAAAGCCAAGATTAAGCAGCAGAGGATTTGGATAAAAGCTCATACTAGAGGAGACCTCAGTCAATGAAGCACAAGCCAAAGGGAGATGGATAAAGGCTCATACTCAAGATGTAATCATCGGTGATTAAGATGCCCCAATGCAGACTAGAAGAGCAACAGCAAGGGAGTGCCTATCTGCATGCTTCATCTCAGAAATAAAACCAAAGCGCATAATGCAAGCTCTAGGGGATTCCAACTAGATTGATGCCATGCAAGAAGAGTTGAATGAGTTGAATGGGTGATCAGAAACAAAAGGGATGAAAATGGGATCATCATCAGAACAAAGCTAGATTGGTTGTCAAAGGATATTCACAGGAAGAAGAAATAGACTTTAATGAGAGAATTGCTTCCGTGGCAACGCTTGAAGCAATAAGGATGTTCATAGCCTATGCTGCGCATCAAGGGTTCAAAATTTTTCAAATGGGCTTGAAGAGTGCATTCCTTAATGGAAAGCTTCAAGAAGAAGTCTATGTTGAGCAACCTCTAGGTTTTGGAGGACTATGATCATCCTGAATATGTGTACAGATTAGATAAAGCCCGATATGGACTGAAATAGGCTCGAAGGACATGGTATGAAACTCTCTCAACTTTTCTTTGTGATAATGGCTTTCAAAGAGGTAAGGTAGACAATATCTTTTTCCTAAAAACGCACAAATAACAACACTCTTAGTGCAAATATATATAGATGATATTATCTTTGGCTGCACTAATAGTAAACAATGTGACATGTTTGATGCACTAATAAAGTCAAAATTTCAAATGAGTCTAATGGGAGAATTGAAATATTTCTTAGAACTTCAAGTATAGTAAATGGAGAGTGGAATATTCGTAAACCAAGCTAAACACTTGAAAATACTGTAAAGAAGTTTGGATTAGAAAATGCAAGTCACATGAAAACACCTATGAGCTCTACTGCAAAGATAGATAAAGATGAGAAGGGAAAACCCATTGACCAAACATTGTATAGAGGAATCATAGGGTCACTATTATACTTACTGCCTAGCAGACCAGATATTCTCTATTTAGTATATGTTTACGCCAGGTATCAATCTAATCCCATAGAATCCCACTATACTGCAGTCAAAAGAATCCTGAAATCTCAAAGGAACTCTTGATCTGGGTATATGGTATCCTATGGAATCAGATTTCAAACTAATGGGTTATACAGCTGCAGACTTTACAGGATGTAGGGTTGATAGGAAAAGCACAAGTGGATCATGCCAATTTTTAGGTGCAAGACTTGTATCATGGTGCAACAAGAAGCAGACAACCATTTCAACCTCTAATGTAAAAGCTCAATATGTTGCAGCAAGGAGCTATACTGCACAAATTGTGTGGATGAGATCCCAATTGATTGATTATGGGATTGAGTTTTCAAAAGTACCAATCTTTTGTGACAACACGTCTGCAATAGCTATTTCCAAAAATCCTATTTTTCACTCAAGGACCAAGTACATTGATGTCAAATATCATTTTATCAGGGATCATATGCAAAAGGGTCATGTTAAAATAGAATTTATTCCTACAGAAAAATAACTTATAGACATTTTAACCAAGTCCTTTATGAGTGCAAACTTACCCAATTTAGGGATGAATTGGGTATAATTGATTTAAATGAATAAGGTCAAAACGCTGTACTGCACTCTACTGTACAGTGAGATGTAGACTAACTGCACTCTATTGCATTTTTATTTTTAGGAAGAAGCAAACGTTATAGTTTTCTGTGCCTAAATTTTCGTAATGGTAAGAAAAGTGACTGTTTTCATGAAAAGAAAAGCAAAGGTTACTTTTGGAGATTTACCAACAGTCATACTCATTTTCCTATTAATACTTGAGTGCTTTGAGACTGAAATCATTTTAACATTCTGTCTCTCTATAAGCACTCACTTTCACTCTTATAGTCCGATGATTCAAAGCTCTAAGAAATTGATAATAAGAAAAACATCTCTCAAGGATTTACTAAGACAACAGAGGTTCTCACCCAAAAGGACAGAAGGGTTGAAATCAGTAAATCAGTAGAGTCCAGACTCAAATATCAACACAGTGCAGATGGACTGGTTTTGGACTTCAAGTCACAAAGGTAGAGTAAGGCAGAAAAGTGAGTTTCAAAGTGCACAAAATGAGTCAAGTCCTGTGATCAAAATGGAAGTTCTATACTGGAGGCTATTTGTTCTTCTGTTTAGTAGAACAACAAAGTGATGCAGCAGAGCTCAATCCAAGACAAAAAGACTGCATCACAGTGACAGTTTTACACAAGCAGGAATAATCTGAGGTCAGTTTTAGGAGCTTTGGAAGTTGGTTTTGAACACTTTTCGATGAAAATCGATGGCTATGATTATTTTGAGGTACTGAAGAGACAATGGCAGTGAATGGGCCTTGTCTATGAAAAGAGGATGGCAGCAAAGTTTCACTGTGGATTTTTGATTGAGAAAATACACAAGTTCTAAGCTTGCTGTAATATAGAGATGAAGGGAGCTGCATCAAAACGTTCTTTGAGGCTCACAAGCACTTGAAGAAGGTGTCTTGACTGGAGGCTAACTAATTTAGTAAAGAAATCAGGCGAGCTCTAGGGAATTGCTTCAAAAAAGGCTCCAGTGTGTAGACTGTACCACTTGTGTACTCTGTAAGAAGGTTAAGGATCAACCAAAAACCCCAAACATAGTGAAATATCTCTTTGTTGGTTACACTAATCTCATAGGAAAGAGTGGACGTATGCTTTAGAGTTCAATTAGACTCTACTGTTAGAGCCACTATAAATCCTGTATGCATTTGCATTTCTTGCACTTTCATTGATATTGCTTGCCTTGGCCTAGTAAACTAAGGAAGATTATAAAAATTATTATCACATGGGAAGGATAGAGAATTAATAACACTCAATAAGTTGTCACTCTACCGAGTCAGCAGAGTCTCTCTACTGCCTACCTACAGTAGAGTGAAAAATTAGGCTCGTTAGATCTAAACAATTTCGATTAGCAT